>JAOUZG010002851.1:1455806-1471191 GCA_026289955.1 Argiope argentata | reverse complement strand
TTATCTATGTTCTTCAGAAAGAAATGATGATATTTTTAAAAAGAAATAATAGACAGTTAGAACCTTTATGTAAGATATACAAATGGTTCTTTCTGTCTGCAGCCATTATTTAAGTACATCCAAGTAAAATTTACGGATATGATTACAATCACCCACTCGTCACGATGTTTCTGCATCGTCACTCACACACTAAGCAAAATTCAAAAACCCGTTGTCAGCAGTGTAGAAGAAGAAATATGAAATGACAAGTAAACCGGATTTTCCGGAAGAACATTAAAAAAACTGAAATATTTCTCATTCTTGGATGAAGGTCGCGGCATCTCGAGTGAAATCAAAATATTTCTCCTTGAAAACGATTAAAGCAACGATGCTGAAGTCACGATTCTACGCATTCTTTGAAATATTGTTCAAAAAGATTTTAATATATAAAAATGTTCTCGAGATGAAGGTTATTACTTTTTTAAGCGAAAATAAAAACGTCGGTCAGCAAATTAGTTCTGATGTTATGACGGCAACGAAAGCAAAGAATTTGGTTTTCCGTTTTGGGATCACCCATGATGACAAAACACAAATACGCTTACGTTGATTTTTAAGATCCAGTTTGACAAAAGAAGAGTAAAAACAGAACTTTGCAACATACAATTACCACCTTCTGCCAGAATTATTGTTCCTTTTACCTGGACTTATAAGGGAACAAACATAAATTGGAAAATTATTTTTAATCACATAAAACTAGATTGTTATTCTTGAGTAAAATTGAGTTATTTACACAAAAGAAAAGCTTTGCACAAAATTCGGTTCTATTAAAAAGAGTCATTTCTTTTAAAATATTTAGCACACTATTACCTTAAAAAATGAGTAAAACTTTTACTTAATTTTATAGCTTGATATAGTTTTCAGAATTAATTTTTGTCAAAAAAAATTTTTATCATGTGGAAACATTATATTGTTTTGGTTAGTAGGTTTTGATGTCTCCTAAATTATCGGTTGAAGAATTTTGTTTTCTACCTGCTTTTACTAATATTTCATAATTATTACATATGCTTCTTTGACAGCTGAAGCGTTTTTAAAAGGTTGACAAAGAACTATGACATCATAGGCGTTATTTCATCTCAGAATCGATTGAGCTCCAAAACAATGTTTACCAGCTAGAAAAATTGAAAATGAAAGTGTAAAATAGCTATTAATAGTTATTATTATATAAACTTATATATGTATATGGAAAGAGGGTTGAGACCGATGGAGAAGTCTCGTGATTGCTTAACTGGCTTAAACAGGTGAATGACTTTAGACAAATAATGACTTAATGATACTGATTTCACGTGGTAACTTGAAATTTACGATCGTAGATTTTTATTTGTTATTATTTTTGTTTTTTGTTTTTAAAGCAGTAGAATTGGTTTGGAGTTCCTTTTCATAATTAGTTCGGGAGGTATTACTTGATTTCAAAGTCTAAAAAGTTCATCTTTCAGAGTAAATCGTCATAATCATTGTTTTAACTTTTGATTTTCCTTTTCTTTGCTGAGTTTAGGGATTGAACTCAAATTTTTGATGGATATAACTGTAGAAGTCGATGATGCATTAGACTTTTATTCATGAAATTTGGATGAATTATCGGCTTCTCTGTTACAGCTGAAGGTAACAACTCATTGTCAGCAGAATTATTTGCCACTATAGTGAACAAAGGTCGGCGCTGAACCCTTTCATGACACTATTGGGTCTCAGATTTGGAAAAAACAATTGCGGCAATTTAGTTGCATCATATATGACGGAATGTTTACCTTTGTTACTTGGAATTTTGTTGTTCATTCATAGTTGTAATTAACTTTGAATGAAACAAGTACACCTTTGTTTCCTTTCGATCCTTGGTATGGCAATGAAAACTACTTTGTTTGTTCGCTACTTTATTCACGGCATTGTTTTTGGTCATCTCAGTATTAGTAATTCCAAATGAATCTTGCAGCTATCAATATATAACCATGTAGTTTTCAGGTTTAGATTAGATATGATTGATAAAATTCTAATTGAGTTAAAATGTGGCATTCTATTATCCAAAAAGGTTGTCTGCTACCTGGAACTTCATTTAGCTAAAATGGTTTGAAGTTCTCTCAAGGAAAATAAATAGAGAGGGACGCTTTTATTTCAAGTACTTACTAAAGCCATTATCGCTATCAATGACCCTATTTCAGCAGAAACCCTCAAATGATTTGGTTTTCCCTTTTCGGAGTTGAAACTTAAGAAAATGTCTGAACTGTCCCCATTTCGTATGCCAAGAAGTTGGAATGAAGGACACTGAAGAATCTTTTTTGAATGAGAGAAAAATGGCAACGACAATTTCTTTATTAAAGGCTCGTAGTTCTAGTTAAACTCTCTGATTGTAATTTTCTTGCTGAAAACTCATTAATTTACATTTTTCAAATGTTTCGTAGCCACTGTTCCTCCGCACTTTTATTCGCAATTCATGGTGGATTTGACTTTTTTTTTACTAGCAATGACACATTTATAAGAACACATAAACGCAATGCTTTGACTTATTTTTAATTATATAATTGATTTTAATTTCGCTAAAAGTAAAATTAGCTGCACTTTTTTTCTAACTCTTAGCATTGTAATTATTAACGTGTTTGCTCTCCTAACTCACGTTTGTGATTCACAGAATATATGAAACTAGATTTCCCTTTCTCTGATATCATTAAATTATTGTGAAAAAAAAGTTATTTGAATAAGCATGACCTGTAAGTCACAAGTACGAATTAAATGGTATCCACGGCAAGCAACTTCTTAATTAGGAGGAATTCTGAGCTTATTTTTCTTGACTTTTTCTATTATTTTCGTTGTTAGCATCATAAAAGAATTGATTTATAAAAAATGAGAAATTTAACCGTGCTAATGCGACATTTCCCTTGATTATGAAAGGAAATGCATTTCGTGAAAACGAGGAAAGAATGATTTAGCTCACTCGAAATTTGTATACACGTTAAATTCGGAAGCCATTAAATTGAAACTGTTTTAATTATCTGAAAGTAATAAAAGTTACGTTGAAAATTAAATATGGTAACTGTAAAATTTTCAATCGTTATTAATAAGTTAAATACTCGTTGTAAAATTAAATTTATCTAATAAGAGACGAATTATTAAAATAAGTAATTAATTAAATGATTATATCAATGTAACTGTGAACCAAATTACGTTAACAATGTTTCCTAAAATTGTCAAGTTTTGAGAATTATTATGGAACAGAACAAAATAGACCAAAATGATCAAAGGAATTGACAGTCAGAATAAGTAGTTGAAGAAATTTAACAGATTTATTCTAATTTCTCTTAGTGTTGAATAATAAGAAAAGCAAAGGAAGAAAAATATAGTGAGCAGGAAATTTTAAACCAACCCATAAACAGACGATCTGTGCCGGAATTAGTATGTTGTAATAGTAGACAGGTTACTGAAAAAATTTCATGAATTATTGAAATTATCAAAACGAAGTGGATAACATCGAGTTTCGGAGTATCAACTGAATCAATCGATAGAACCAATTTCCTCAAAATATAGATTGATTGAACTCAAACGATTTTATCGATTTTGAATCTACAGATTTGAAACTAGCAACTGAGACTTTCGATTATTTTTTCTGCAACTTTTTGATTAGATGACTTTACATTTCAATAATGCTGGGATGGATCTTAAAATTTATTTTTTTCAAATTAAGTTTAAATAATTAAATTAATTATAATTATAATTCCGATGTAAGGTGGGAAAATTTGTGAAGAAGAAATTTTAATTAGTACCTTCAAATTGAAACTATTTTTTTAACAATGAATAGCTGAATTGCTGTTATCAAATGGTAAGCAGCATAATATAACAGTGATATGCTTTAACTTGCAATACCGCGCTGATTGTTTATACATTTTCCCGTAATTCCAATTTTATTTTTAGTTTATAATATTATTTCATTGTAAAGTTTTCAAGATTTCGGGGGGTGTTCGGTGTCAACGTTTCGATGCCATTTATTTAAGCGATATTTTTGCAGTTCTTTTAATGAATATAATCATTATTTAATTATCCTGAGTATTTCAGACTTTCTATGATGAAGTATTCTTAACTTTACGCCCACTAGACAACCTAAAAATTAAACCGCTGAGAATATAAGTATTGGACAATATGGCATATCAAACTATAGCCTGAAATATGTTTATATTGTTATATGTTATATAAATATTTTAATTTGACATTTTCGGAGACCCAACTCATGACAGAAAGAAATTTAATTTGGGATTCCAAACATATTTGTCCATAACCAGTTTCAAAACATTTTCGAGTTTGGAGGGAAATTAACCTTTGCAACGGACTATAAGACCAAAGGGTAAATAGATGTAGCATTTTAAAAGTAGCATCTGTTTCATTACCTGCAAAAGTATCTTGCATCAGTTATTCCCCTTTTCCTCTGAATAAAAATCATTGTATCTTTGACTTGATCAAAAGAACGGTGGCTGAAGGTAATTTAAATTTCCTTAACTCATTTTTGGTTATATTTTGAACAAAATAAGATTGTTCGTTAATAGAACTTGTACACTAATGTATTTTATATAATGCTTCAAAAATATTAGGATCTCTTAAAGCTCATAATACTTATTATATAGCAATGAAATCATGTTAACATCTCTGTTTAATGCTGTAAGAATTTGTTTCAAACAGCAACCCTCTAAATTAAGCAATTGGTGGATGACACTTGTGCCAAGGGTACTCACTTCCAGTGTTTGTTTCCATTCGTGACACTGCTGATTATCAAGCTGTTAAGGTACAAGACTCTCCTCTATACCCAACTCAGTTTTATAATATTCCAATTACATCAAGCAATTAATTATTTATTGAGAATCTTAAAAAATCCAAAAATCCTTAAATATTTATCTAGATAACGTTTGTAGTGATTGTAATATATTTGTATATTAAGTTGGAGCAACTTCAACACTTTTTTCCTTCATTCAACAGTTTTATGAATGAATAAGTTATAAAAGTATATTAAAACTATCTTGCACCATTAGTTCCAATCTCTCACCTTACATTCAGGGGAAACATGATGATTTAATTAAAGAACATAAAAGGCAGTGTTCGCAAAATTATAATGGAGGGGGAAAACTGGGTCAACTGTGTTAATAACAATCGAAATCTCCTAAACGCATAAAAAAAATTCCAAAAATATTTAAAAATAGTTTTTAAACACATGTAAGTACTTTACACATGAGTGACTTTGAATGAAGACAAATGCGTAAATATATTCAAAACATTGGGATATATAAAAAACACAAACTTCAAATTAGTAAGTTTTTTTTTTTGTAATTTCTTCAGAAAAGGCAATGTTTTCATTGTCTTTATTGTAAGCAGAGTTGAACCTCTATCTTCATACAATAGAGTAAGTTTATCAACAAAATGTTTGAGTATTTTTCTCTAAAAAATTTTACCGCAGCAAAAATTTCAAACTTTAGTTTGACTCATTATCCTAGGTCAACTTTTCGATATACATTTTTCAAATGCGTCATTTTAAGAAAAAGCTTAACAAAATTCATGCTTGTTCTTCCTCTGGTAATTTTCTCGTCTGTGAGCTGCAACATCTACAATTTGATTTACACTCATGCCCGTAAATTAATGATAATTCAGAGGCAGGCGGAAGTCGAACTCAAAAATACATTTATCACCCGTAAAATGACTACGCACAACATCAAAAATAATATGCAAATTGCAGGAAGTCACCAGATGACGCCGATACTACGTCACAATGACGAGAGTATAAGAGAGTGATGCATAAGTAATACAGTAAAAGAAGTAAAATTGTTTGCAAGCGCTTTGTAAGCCTGTCAGTGCAATAACTGCATAGTTATGACACAAAGGACGCATTAGGAGGATTTTTTACTTGGTAGAATTATCGGATTACACTCATGTCCGTATGGAATACATAGCATATACACCCATGTGGAATATGAAATACATAGCTGGAAGTATGCGAGGAGCTTGGAATCTCCAGGCTTTGGCAACGATTCCAAGATGATGGCAATGTGAGAAGACGTTACAGCACAGGTCTCCTCCAAGTTACAACGCTGAATGAGGACAGGTATTAAGCAGTTACTGCCTCGTCAGCTCTCTTCCGCCACTGGTACGACAGTTTCAAGGCAGGCCGTGTGCAGACGCTTAGAGCAGATAGGTCTACATACTCGTAGGCCTGTCAGATGTGTTCCACTCACTGCAACTCGCTGTCGGCAGCGGTTAGCCTGGTGTAGAGAGTATGCTTTGTGTATACCGCAATAGTAAACTTGTGTTAAATTTTTCGACGAGTCCAGGCTTAGCTTGCAGTTTGATTCTCGTCTAACTTTCCAATGGAGAGCGCCAGATATTACCACCAGGAGGCCATCATTGAACGACACCGTTACGGTGATGCAGAATTGCTCGTTTGGGGAGTTATTATTCAGGGTTTCAGAACTGACCTGCATGTCCAAATTGGAACCATGACTGGCCAAATCTATCGAGACGTCATTCTGAAACTACATTTACGTTTGTTTCGGGTACCATGGCCTCAGAATTTATGTTTATGGATGACAAAGAACATTCTCACCGTGAAAACATCGTAAATGAATGCATTCTATTGGAGGATATTGCCCTGTAGACTAGCCAGCATTCTCACCGGACTTGAATCCAGTAGGACATGCTTAGCCGACGAGTTGCAGCTCCTCAACCACCTCCTACATGTCTACCGGTACTTCGGAGACCATTACTTGATGAGCATGATTAGATATTCCCCAAGATCAGATCGATAATTTGATATGACTAAGCGTTGTTTGGACTGCATTGTATTGTCTGGGAGACATACTATGTATTTAACATCATACCAATCATGTAATGTTGGGTTTTGTAAAAAGTTTTTTTTTTGTAATTTGAGCCAGATAGCAAAAAAAAAATTCAATTTTTATTAATGACATCAAACATATAGAACATTTTTTCCCTTTGCCTTTTATTTAATAAACAGGCTTTACAAAAAGTAACATTTGTTTTATTTCTGATTCTTTCTTTTCCTGAACTTATATTATCCTTAATTTATGGACATGAGGGCCGTTTAGAAATATTTGGAAGGGGTTGCTCATTTCTGATAAACTAAAAAATTGGGAAATCTTCCTCAACAAAGAATCAGAAAAATCTTTTGCAAAAAGCATCAGGGACATTCTCCAATCTGCACAAGTAAAGACTTTTTGAGGATTTCAACTTTGCCCGATAAAGTCTGACGTCTTGGTTTCTTGAAAGAGAGACACTTGACTATCATTCTCAATGGTTCCTCGAAGGATATGGTAACTCTTTCATAGGCCTCTACACTGATTATTCTCTTATTAATTACAATAGAATCAGAAGTATTATAGTAGAATTCCAAATCTATAATAGCTTCCCGAATTCTTAAAGTATTCCTAAAATAAGCATAGAAATTATCCCGACTTGAAAAAAAAGTATAAAAGCTTTGGAAAAAAAAGGCAAAATTGTTTTAACTGTTTCTAATCCAATTTTGCCAAATTATATTATTAAGTGGAAATGCAACAAAAATTTTAGATTTAAATTCATTCCAAAATGAAATTGTGTATTGATTTTAATAAAACTGGTAGTTTTAGTTGTCGTTTGAATGAATGCCTTTTCCGAATTACTTAAACTGACTATTAAAAACCTTTGTTCAACAAGTTTAGAACGATAGCGTCAATTAAAAATAGTAAGTAAAGTATAAAGGTTAAAACAAGCAAAAAGGCTATTTTTAAATGTCTTCTGTCTTCAATAAAATCATTGTCACTTTTGTTGCTTTGTTCTGGTTCCTTTAATGAGACAAAAAAAATTGTTTTTTTTTTTCAAAAATTGGTGAAATTTACTGTAATTAAAATGGTTCAATTGTACCAGAATTAATGATTGGGCCATAGAAACTAGATTCATTAAAAAATAACAGCCATCAGTTTTTCATCTAATTAATTTTGCAATTTATTAATTTCCCATTACGTTGAAAATGTGATTTTTAAGATAAATTTTCCATTTTATGTTCAGCAGCTTTTATGAAGTATGATTTCGTTCAGTTCTCAGTGCAACGAAAGTTGTCTAGTGTCCGCATAATGTAAATCGCAACTTTTGATCGACAGCGTATCATGAAATGTGCAGTAAGTGTTACAAATAATAAAATAATTCATAATATAAAAGATAGCAGCAAGATATTACTTCCGATAGTGAAACTCATCTTAGCCAAAACTTTGGCTCTTGCCCCAATAAAATACAAAATTCGACGGTGAAAATCGATTTTTTTTTCTCATATCTGCTTAACTCTCATGTTTTCAGATCCTTTTAGAAGTTTATTTGAGAGTTTATAGTTAATTATTATCGAAAGTATTGAGGTTTGTAAATATGGATTAAATGAATAGATGTGGGCTTTTAATGTCACAAAATTAAACTATGAATTGGTAAATATAATTGAGTGGTAAATATAATTTGAGAAGCTTTATTCCGACCATTTAAGAATTCTTTTTTTACAATAAAAAAGATGTTTAGGGGGGACAAAATTATTTTTATATACATAATTGTAATATTTCTACACTTTATGAAATAGGAGATGAAAACGGCCCGCAGGCATGAAAGGTTTAATTGGGCTGAATGATGCATCATATATCCCTTTTGGAGTAATTAAGATTAAAATAACTGATGGAACGCCGCAGGGTTTCCACATCTCACAAGTTTCATTGTCACTGTCATTGCCGAGAGCTGTTTCTGTTTTCGTTTTTTTTAATACTGACATCAAATTTAATTTTACACGTAGACGAAAGAGATTTACGACGAATGTTTGACAGCGAAATTTTCTATCGTATAAAATGAGCCTTTTTCTGGTCTTCTCTTCACCTATCGGGATAGAAAATGTTGTTCTTGAGCGGTGTCCTTTCTTGGGGCTTGTCCCTGCTTCTAGCTTCAGGTAAATATATCTTGATTGACCAATGTGTGCATAGTATCACTCCGGAAGTAGACAGTCTCCATATGAGCAAACAGCATACCGTCAATATATAAGAAAAGCTTCATTTATTATACCTGATTTCATTATATATCTGATAAAATGTGAAATATATTTAACATAATTTTTCATTAGATGAACATTCCTCCGGATTGAACACGAACAGCGTCTTTCGGCATCGCGACCTTCTTTTACGATAAGATTATGTTAAAAGAATTTGCTGAGTTTCTACTACATACACTTATTACGTGGGCAATTAAACTTTTTCATGTAAAAGTACTGCCTCCAGAATTTTTAAATTTTTGCACATTAATCTGATTTATTAGCTTTATTGGGCTTGCTTCCTGTAACAGATAAATATTTCTTGATGTTTTAATGCATACCAATTACTCAGGATATTTTATAAAAGTGAAACGAGCATTTTCCGCCTTAACTTTTGAAACGAAACAAGTACTTCCAATAACAAAGGGTTATTAAATGAGATAAACATATGTATGAAAATATTTAGACTTCTCTAAAGGGGGATAGAAAAATTAAAAAATTAAAAAAAATTAACTAGAAAGTTTGAATAATTTTTTGGTTCACCTATAAGAATAAATTTAACGCTTCTATCTGTAAAACGTGCAGAGATAATTAATAAAGAAATTTACTGACTTTAGTATACCTCTAACCGGTGCCTGAGTGGGACTTTAGATGTAATTTTCAACTTTAAAAATTGTGCACCTTCTTCAACTATTTAAAGATGCATTCTTTTAAAATACTAGAGCCTATGCCATTGAAGTTTCAATTTTTTATTTAAAGACACACTTTCTGAATTCGCAGAAAAAGATCTGCTGAAAACGTACTGCTAAAACTAATTCCTTCCTTAGTTCAGTCGTAATGCCAATCAAAACTGGCCGAATATGTCAGTCATAATTCAACGCAATATTGTACAAAATAGAACAGAACAAAAAAATTCTAAAAAAGCCCACACCCTACTTTTATAGAAAATATCCACTGACGATAAACCTGCTGTTCGAAGAATGGAATGTTACCATTCCGGAAGCGATAGTTTCAAAGATCAATCTAGACTTATCTGTCTAGAATAGAACAACTTTCGTCTACCTAAACTGCTTTCCTCATAAAAGAAAGATGTGAAATTTCTAAAGTAGGGTCAGAATTTTAGGGACGCCATCTGTTGGTTCGAAACCGAACTGTTTGCATATACAATATTATAAATTTGAATAATTTTACTTTTAATGAATTAATATTTGAAAAAAAATGTCTACATCAAGTGTCAGCCATTATAAGTTTTTAAAAAATGCATTTGAATAAGATATACATCGTTATATAATGGGAATTGAAAAAAAATAAGCTGAATCGCCAATTTCTACATTATGTGCATCACATCGCTGCACTTTCCTCTCATCGTCCTCTTCATTACTCTCCGAGAAATCCAGCATCCGTTCAATCCCTTATCCGTTCTGTGAACGCGAACCTTAGAAGGAAGGCTGAAATTCGGAAAGCGACATTCGTATTCTCCTATAACCAGGCCACCATTACGATTGCATACAGAATAAATCGCGTCACGTGGAAGGTTCCTTATGAATGGAATATGTCCTTCTTTCAGAAAGCGCACAAGCGAAAACAAAGAATTTGTCCTCTTGCTCGACATTTCATCTTATTTCGCAATATCTTTTGCTGTAATGCGTTATTTCGATAAGATATCCTGAGTGATCATTTTCTCAAGCCTCTCTTCTCTTTTTTTATGAAGTCGGTATTGCAATTTTCAACCAATCGAAATGCTTGATTAGAGTGATTAGAAATTATTTTGTTAATTACTAAATTTTTTGAAATTTTTTCTAAATTTTTTATTGTTGATAGGAATGTGAAACTTTGTTTGTGTATTGAAAAATGTAAAAGAAACATTTTACAAAGAAGCACTTTTACACTATGAGGTGAAAAAAAATTTATTTTTTAAAAGACTCTTTTATATTAACCTCCGCAGAATCTAAAGTGTTTTCATGCAATTACCTACTTTATTTAAAGAAATTTTGTCATTGGATGTATTTGTCTAGACACTATATTTGGGGCAATGAAGGCTTATTCCAATTTTCCTGGACACCTTGTATAGTCTTAATAAAAAAACAATGAACTTTCTCTAAACTACCACATATATTTATTTCCTAAACATGTATTAAAAAATATATGTTTATTCATTTACTTTTGACAAACAATCGTTTTTCGTCTTTTTAGCTCTTTTTGTTAAGAAAGGAATAAATCTATTTCTTTATAGACATATTAACAAAATATTTACTTTGCATTTGTTAACAGCTGATGTCGCTGCGACAGTGTTAAACTATCAGAAATTACGACTCCATGCTCGGGAAAATCATCCATTTGTCCTCTATCCTTCTATTAAAATTTCCCTAACTTAAGAATTTTTTTATTCGTTTCCAGTAAAATAAATTTATTACTAATGAAGGAAGCAAATTTCCCATATTTAACCTTTTAATGATATGAAAAAGATTTCCGTATTTCCACAAAAATCTTAATTTCGAAAGTTTATTTTCAGATCTTGTTCCCAAAAAATCTAAAATCCGTGTGCATTATATTGTTGTGCACCTTCTTAAATTGAAATTCCCATCAGCAATTCATATTTTAAGTTTAAAATAGTATTATCGAAATTCCTCTACTTCTGAGCATCCTTTCTTTTTTGAGAGCTGAGTACTCAGTGAAAAAATTATAAAATAGATTCATTTTTTTAGCTCAGCAAAGGCGGTGTCCCCCGAATGAAGTGTGGTCGTATCCTGTCGATGGTTGCAACACATGCGTCCCGGTACTGTTCTGTCGAGTCAGGCAAGAATATGGCTGTAACTGCAGAAGCGAGCACACAAGAGAGATCTTCTCTGGAGTCTGCATACCGAGAAATCTTTGCCCACGTAAGTAGCTTATGATTGCTTTTTCTAATGGCACTTGCTACGGGCAAACTCACTGACGCAGTCGAGATTTTAAGCCGAGGAAGCGTCACTTGTTTTTAAGTGATGCCAACCAGGACCAAGAAAACATCTTAGCTACTCAATCCTCCTTTCCTGGGGGGGGGCACATTCACACGCCGAACAGACAGAATAGAAGAAGAACGTGTCCGAACCCGAACTCGAGCCCAGTTTGCCCAGATCACGGGGAAGAATCGCTAGCCCTTTGCCAGGACGTCAGCAGTTTCTGATTACTTTGCCCCGACCAGAGCTGCAACAAAGTTATTAACAATCTCTTTCTGTCGTATTTCCAAAAGCACAATTACGTGGATATCGATCCTCGGGTTTCCTTTTTATGGCCACTTGTTGATGAAACTCTACATTTTCTAGCGGAAATTAATGGAATTTCTCATAACACATCGGTGCTTATTACTGTTTGTGCTAGTATTTTTGAGTGGAATTACAGATTCTTGGAGCATTCAATGCTTGCAACGATGATAAGTATTTATTTATTATTACTGAAAAATTTGTAATATGTTAATATTTTCAAAAAGAACACACTAAATAATTAAAAAGATTTAATAAAATAACCTTTAAAACATTGCGGAAACCAATGTTAAATTAACAGGAATCGAATGTTTAAATTTCAGTTTTGAGTGAAAAAAAAATGATGCATTTTTGAGAAATTTCTCAAAATATTAAATCTTGGAATAAGTAATTTTTACTTGTATATTTTTGAAACAACTACAGGGCTTGTTTTTAAATGAAAGTAGAGAAAGACTTTTTTGAAATGATTGTTTTAATTTATTATTGATTTGGTTTTTAAACTTTAGAATAACACATTAATTAAAAAGTTTTTGAATTGCTCTTCTTTCCTTTCTAGACCAGAAAAACATTTATATCTTGTTATTCTCATTCACTTCCGTTAACTTAGTGCTACTTTTAGCAGTAGTAGCTAAATAATACCGTTAAGTCAAGGCAAGTTTATAAGTGAGTCTCATTAGATTAAAACTAATACTTTTCTTCAAAATTACGCTAGAACCGAATTAATGTTTGCATAGTTTATTATTATATTTTTCAAACTAACGAGGCTTTTCGATTTTTATTACGATTTCATTATATTTGTAATGAATTTTTCTAGTGGCTCCTGCAACTGCTTCAACAATAACACCGACGACTGCTACCATGGAACCAACGACTTCTACCATGGAACCAACAACTGCTACCATGGAACCAACGACTGCTACCATGGAACCAACGACTGCTACCATGGAACCAACGACTGCTACCATGGAACCTACTACCTCTACCATGGAACCAACTACCGCAACCATGGAGTCGACTACCACTACAATGGGTTCCAACTCTACAGTTACATGAGCAAAACATTAAGATCTAAACAAAAAGAGTGTGAATGGATAATTTTCAAATGGAAAAAATTGAATAATTTTAATTGTGAAACAAATAATAATGTCAAATGATATTTTTATAAATATTTAAGATATTGAAAAAATAAAAAAAAATGTTATTTCATGGAAATCTTACGAGATAGTAATGAAAATTTATTTAAAATTGATGCTTTCAAGCCCAACAGAAATATTGTCCTTCGACCCATTCGATTTGTTGGTAAGAGGTCGTTTAAACAAATGAAACGAAAAGAAACCAAATGATCGATAGAAAAATCACCAGAATCCAATTTTTTTCCATGTGTTCTTAGAAAAAAGGGGAAAAAACATAATTTTTATCATTTAAAATAAATATGTTGAGGACTATAAATATGTTCAGAATGTTGAAAACATTTACAGTTATTTTATTTATTTTAAAATATTTTCATCCAATGCTGTATTTAATAAGAATTAGTTTCTTAGTTTAATTCACAGTTGAAAAGAGAAATGATGCTGAAGATTTTTAGCTATTGACTTATTTTTCAATAAGTTTCTATAAGCACGGAGAAAAAAATATTTTTTAAAAAAATTCTGGAACGAAAATAACAATTTTTTTTTATTTATTTGACTCAATGCCCCTAAATTATTTTTGCAGGGTATTACAGGAAGACACGAGGTTGGTCATATTCTCTAAGGGAAGCATAAAGTAATTCCATCTGGTTCAATAATGTAAGCGGATTAAAATGAAATAAATACACAAATGCAGAATGCAAAACAGTTTGAATCGTCTCGTAGATAGCTTTAATAAACATAACATAATAATGCTATTTCACAGAACTCCAAATTCTTGAACTTTTGACTTTGTTATCCAATGTGCTGCTCCCCCCTTTCGAGGAATCACAAAACCATTTTTCTGACGTATTCTTTGCTATTTCATTAAAGCATCCTCCCTTGTCTCTGTCTCAAAACATTCCTTGGGTTCGATGCACTTTTCATCGGGTCCCCTGACGAGTCCCTCTTCGCACACGCAACCCGGAACACAAATCCGGGTGCAGGGCAAGGGTTTCGTCCAATGGGTGCAGTTTTTCTGGCAGTGAGCTCTACAGGGATGGAAATGCTCTTTGGGTGGACACCCCTCTTGATTAACTAAAAAAAAATGTCTATTTTAATATGCGTCTCGCATTGAGTTTTAAAATGTAATATAGAATTAGTATTTTTTTTTAATTAAGGACTTTTTTTTTCTTCCTCGTATTTGGAGTGTACAAAAAGTATTCTCAAAAAAAAAATTCGAACACGAGATTTTGACGAATTCTCACATTTATGACCACCCTGAGTTCTAAAAACACGTTTGCGGAATTATGCCTTTGTCTTTGTTTCAAAAAATAGTTCAAACACACTTTGAGCTATATAGATGGAATTCGGTCTTCACTTTAAATTTGTAGATTTCTATCAAGTTTATAGCAACATACACTCCGAAGGAATTAGTCTGTTCAGTTGTTTAGTAAAAATGAACACGATAATCACAAAATGAGGAGAATTATGTGGCTGAAATTCGGTAAGCATATTCAATATCTGCCTGCATTGTAGAAACTGAACCAACTTTGAGTTAGATCCAATTAGGCGGGTGACCGTCTGTCGATTCGTACTTTCAGAATCATGCAAACGTGATAGTTCAAAAATGCTGATAAAATTATATAAAATTTGATATGCGATCTTCTGAAAATAAATATAGTTCTATATCACATTTTGGCTTCAATCGGTCGAAAAATGAGTCTAAATCGCAATTTTGGCTTCCTGAGGCCATTAATCACCAAAAACACTTTCCAGTGATTACACAATAGATTGAATAAAAGCTCTAAATTGGAGCCAAATGTTAGTATTTCGGAACTTTTTAACACTTCAATCCTGCAAGGTATTCTCTGGGTTGACACCTTCATTAGAGAACTCGTTTTCACGCTCTACTTACGCAAATAAAGTCCGTATTTCTTTAAAATCAAGTCAAGTCAATTTTATTCTTCGATCTCGATTGAAATAGCTACAAC
>JAOUZG010002851.1:1427386-1438754 GCA_026289955.1 Argiope argentata | reverse complement strand
AAATTTTGAGTGCATTACAATCGTGAAAAAAATATTGATGGTATATTTCAAAATAATGGTTTTTTTAAATATTATAGCTGTTAAAATTATTTGAATTTTTATAATATAGAATTAGGCCAATTCATTTTTTTCACACTGATTATTTCCCATTCCAAAAGTTAAGTACTCGTTTGGAATTCATTTCCTTAAATTTTTTTGTAATCAAAGACTTTATTAATAAAAATTAATTGAACTTTAACTTTTCTCTCCGCGTTTTCCCTTTATCTCAACGTTGGAATACATATCAGATTTTTAAAATAACATGACGAATAATTTAACATATACAATGGAAACTTACCGATAGCTTTTTCAGGAGTTTTTCAAAGTTAAGTATTTAAATTATTAATTTTAATTATGATAACTAGTTTAAAAAAATTTCCAACCAATTTCTCAAATTCTCGCATTTTACATCCCAATTTTAGAACTTTATTCATTCAGCCAGTGTATTAAGCATCCATTTTGAGAAACCTCCCGAACTTACTACAACAGTACCAGGATCCAAGCATTTCTTGGGAAGCTTGTTAATTACAAATGGATGATGGCGATAAGAATTGCAGCCTATTCCCAGCATGGCTGTTACTCGCATCGACATTCTATCTTCTGGGTGATATTTTTTTTTTTGAAATATTTCTCACAATATCTTCGTTCGTTCTTCCTTCAAAGTTTTCGTCGATCGATGAATGCTTAAATGGTGGTCACTGACAATCGGGGAGACAGGGAGCGTCGGGTTATTCAGAATCGCCACCAACGCCTCAGGGGGGAGAGAACGATGCCAGGGCTCAAAGTATAAATTGTTCACAAACGTTTTTCATAACAAATGTAGCAAATAGGGAGGTCGTCATCTGTGGTCTAATATGAATTCTCCTGTCACTTAACCATGATTTTTGACTGAACAAGAAGATTGGGCATGCTATTTTTTTTAACCTCATCATATCTGGATTCAAGAGATAGCATATTCAAATAGAATATGCTGATTTTTATTGTTTCGATTGCATTCTGTAATTATTTTTGTTGAGTGTATTAAATAGGTATTAATGTTTATGAATTATCCTATCATTCATTTTGAGTCATACGTAAAAGCCCATACCTGACAGGAAAAACCAGTTTCCAATCAAATACCAAAAACCTATTACTTCGTCACGAAGGACAATGCAAAGATGTGTAACAATGAATACTTCAAAAAATATCAAGGGTATGTGTAATCGTCGTTTCAATAGGAAAGGTCGAAGTAATTTTTATTACTGGAGAGTCGATAGAAAATTAAGAACTCGAGTTTACTTCCCTTCTTTAAGGCTAAGATATATTTTTTATTTAAGATATTTTTTTTGAATGGCCAGTCTTTTAATTTGATTGAAGAAATACTTTGTCTTCGCCTTTTCATTGGAAAAGCTATGCTCAAAACATAGAGCAAATTTGTATTTAGATCAGGAAATTTAACCAAAGCTGATGAATTGAAAGAAAAAATTCCTTATAAAACTGGTTTTATCTAAAAATAATAATCTAGCTAAACTATTCATAGGATCTAGAAAGACTGAATTGCTTTTATATTTTCCTTAAAACAAATTTAAAATATTCACGAACCTAAAAAAAGATTTTAAAAAAAAGGGGAATTTAAATATATGAAACTCTATTTCTAAGTATTTTCTCATACTGCCGGAATTTAAAATATGGAAAAAATATTCTTATAAAATCTATTTCATATTTGAAAACTTGTTTTGATAATATTCCTAAAAACACAACTTTTATGAGAATTAGTCTAAGTAAGCAGTTTTCAGAATGATTAAAATCTCATCTCCCACAAAGAAAGAAAGAAGTGATTGCATTAACAAAATAATGATATTTTTTACAGAAATTAATGGGAAAGACTGACTTTTATTTTGCTCGAGGTATGTAAAATCAGAACCAATCGAAGCTGCAGGAAATTGTCAACAAATATTTAAGCTTAAAAAAAAATTAGTTAGTTAATGAAATAAGATAATTGATAATTTCTTTGCGAGAAATTTTATTTTGAAATAATTCCAAGTTCCAAAAATCAGAAAAACAGTCAGAAAATCCGAAAAGAAAAATAAACTCGGTCAGTGCTTTGTGTTCGAAGAAGTTGGGGAGGGAATTATTGGGTTACAATGTTTCGAATCCCTCGTATCTTGAAGTTCTTTTTCTTAAATGCACTTTTATGCACTTCCCCTTTTAAATCCTTCAAGTATTTCAAATAATAAGATTTCTCAAAAGATTTCAATCTATGTTAAAAATTGCAAGTGCCGGATTCTTCTTCCCACTTAATATAAATTTAAGTTTCACCAGTTTTTGAAAGTATTTAAAAAAAATCGTAATTTCTTCAATTTACGAAAAATCATGAATTTGAAAGTTCTAATATCGGTTATGTATTTTAATTTGAATCTACTAATTTTAATCTTTTTTCTTACACCGCGGTGTCTTATAGTGATTATTAATTTTTTATATTGCTGTCATACGGCTGTCCACTGCTATAATTTGGTACTTAATGATTTTTTTTCCTTTCCGGGTTATCATGCCGCTTATTTTACTTTCAGAAATTTTAATACCATACTTGTATTATGTTTCCTTTAACTACGGAATGGGAATAATGGGAATATTGCCCTTCGGAAAGAACAAAAAATATTCTTTAATCCACAACTTCTTTTCATGCGACCATTTGGAAGAAGAAAAATTTAAAAATAGCCAACATAATTTCTGAATTCTAGTAATAAAAGTCTATCAATTTTTTTTTATTCCAAATGGAGATTTTTTTTTCTCCTTATTTTCATCGAAAATCTAAAAATACTTAAAAATTCCCGGTTCAGATGAAAAAAAAAAGACATTGCGGAAGAGAAGTAAAAAAGCTATCCATATTTTTATAAATAAAACTGTTATCATGGAGACAAAAATATCTAAAATTTGTTTGCAAAAGCAAGTAGAGCACTTATACCAAAAAAGTTTTGCACAAAAACAACCCCTTGATTTTTATTTTATTAAAATATTTCAAGTAATTGGTAACGTGCGATTGATATCAAGAATATAAAAATGTTTAGAATTTATTTAAAACAATCATTCGCATTTTGTTGATTTTTTTCTGTGAGAAACGAGTGCGAGTGCCTTCTCAGACGATGTGATATAGACAATTCACACAAGCAAAGAGAATTTGTTTAGCATTCCATCTTCAAATAATCTCACCAACAAATTCCAGCCTCAGGATTTAGAGATTTACGTCGCATGACCAGCGCCTGCCTGTTACGCTAAAAGCAAGGTACTAAATCTGTCACAAGTTTCGGATCAAATGCATGGGCCAATATTTGAAATGCTTGCCGCTTGTGGGACGACCTTTCCATGTCGCCAACTTACACAAACCTGCGCAAACATTCCAATAGTCGATCGGTCGAACCACCCTTCGGCTCGACGAAAAAACACAAACAACTGTCGCCTATCCATGCGAAGGAAAGATCTCACCCCTTCAGTTTGTGGAGGGGGAAAAAACATTGCGTACGCTCCACCCCCCGAATCAGCGTCCCTATTGGTTGGCCGCTATCGCGGGGTGCAGGAAGGAGCAATTGGGAGCACTCGGAGTGAGTTTTGGGAGAGTGCGGAGAGAAAGTTCGGAGGCAGTTACAGTAGAGCTTCTCAGAACTGAAGAGAAGCGCCCATTTTTCTTCTTCTGAAGCAGAAGTGCTGCAAAACGCACTTTCATCATGTGTACTAATAGGAATTTAAGGTAAGTCCACTGTTTTGGGTAAGTTTTAAGCAAAGAAAATTTAATAATCATTAATTTGCGTTATTATGAAGAAGTTTACTAGTTTGGTTTTGGTCTGTGTAATGAGTATTTTAAAATAATGAATAATTTTCACTTACCAATATTACAGTAGAGTTTATCATTTTGGTTAAGGTTTGAGAAACGAATCACTCAATAAATATTATTATCATGACAAGAAAGTTATAGGAATGAGTAATGATGTTATAGAGATAAGTAATTTTAATTTTGTTTTGTGTTTTTAGAGTAAAGAAAAGAAAGTAAAAATTTTTAAGAACACATCAGCTTAAATTTCGAGCGTTGTCTTTATGATGACCGACACGACATTGGGTTTCATTTTCATAACTTTCGACGTGTTCATAACTTTCAAAGGGTTCATTGTCCAAAGACCCCCTACTTTAATTTTTTTAAAATAACATTTAATCATAAAGTAAATGAATGAATGGCATTCACTTCATTATTATACCCAGAATATTTTTTTCTATTAGCTAAAAGAAAAATCGTTCTATTGAGAATTCTATCGACTAATTTAGTTTTAAAACTAACTGAATTTGTTATAATGCTCAAAAACATTTTTTTCCCTCGCCTAAAATAATTTTACTGCACTCTCCTTGACGAACGATAAATTATACTTAATATTCGAAAAAATTAGAAATAATGAAGATATAGTCAACATGCTCTTTCTGATTTAGTACCGTATTTATTCATTTTATGACCCTCTTTGTAACCGCTCTTTCATAGGCTCAATAAATGAACGAGTTTCACAGTTTATGGCATTTTTAATTTAATCGGGAGTTTAAACGATTTTATGTTAGTTTGGTTTCTTAAAAAAATTAATCACTATTATTAATTATTATTGTTAATAGTATATTATGCGCCCTCATTTATTAATTAATGATTTTTTTACTTAATGAAACTTAATTACTTGCTAAAATAAAAGCGTGCATTTATGTTAAATTGTATAGCGATAATAAGCTTCAAACTCATTCATCAAGCTGAAAATACGTAATTAATGAAGGAAAAAATTAATACTCTAATATATTATCAATTATTTTATTATTCAATGCAAACGAATATTAAATTCTATTTTATAATTTGGATAAATGTTGTTATTTACAAATTTATTTATTCGACAACTTGGTAAATAGATAAATTTATTACATTTTACGATCAGATGGATTTCACTTTATAATCAAACTGCTTGAAGCCCTTCCTCAGTCCAAATGCCCTGGCCAACTAACTGCCCAATCAGCTCGGTTCAAAACTCACCCTTGTTCGATAAACAGTGTCTGAAGTTTGATTCGTCTGCCTTTGTAATATTCTTTATTTTGAGTTTCGCTATAGCAACAACAGGGCTCCGCTAAAAGTGCTTTAATAGCACTCTGACGAGCGAGCACAGTAACTAAAATTATAATTTTAAGCTTTCGGTGAACTGAAAATAGGCGCTGAAAAAAAACGTATGAAATGTAGCAAGCGTCCTGGTACAGAGGTAGCGCGTCTTCCTCGCGATTTGGGAGTCCTGGGTTCAAATCCCGATTACGACAAGGTTGTTCTTCTATCTATGAGGTGCGGAAATGCACTCCTACCCCTGTTCAATGGGACTGTGTAAGCGAGTGTTTGTGTGTCATTCTCATATGAGCTAGGAGTCAGACTTCTGCCCTCGGATGCTCGGGCTTCCATACCCTCGGATACTACTACACCCCTCTTTCCGTTGTAAAACGGGCACATCATCATCACATGAAATACAACATGAATCACATATTATATTTGAACTAACTGGATTGTTGTGCTGTGTATGCAAAGCATGTTAGCCATTAAACACGACTCGTATATTTATTTAATGTAACCCACATAGTTTTCAGCATCTTGGACATAAAGATTTATAATTTGCTTAAAATAAAAGGTCAAGCAAAGTTCCAAAGAATTTTTAGCGCAATCTAATTATACAATAAAGAGCTCACCGGGACCATTGAAGTGTGCCGCAGTCAGCCGGATCACTTTCACTGGTGGCTTAAGAAAGTCTAAAAATATGATTTTTAAATTTAAACTATCTTAGAAGATGAGTACATTTTGAGTATAGGAACATGAAACGGAAACATAAAATCACTTTACTCCAAACGGGGGACAAAAGAAGTCGTCTCCTCCCTTCTTCAGAAATGTGAGTGAATTTGTCACTTTGCCTCTTTGACAGCGCTTTAGGGTCACCGCGGCCTGACGGAAAAGTCTCTGATTTTACAGCCTGAGAGTTTCGGGTCCGAGGCCCAATTCCACCGAAGAACCGTTTTGAAAGCGAGTCTAGTGCACGCTAACTCCATCGATGCCAAATGTCTTCCAGCTTGAGTGACGTGGAAGCTTGAAGAAGAGGGCTCAGGTACCGTCCAGGTCCTCAGCCGCGTCTCAATGCTGCTAGATTCACCCAAAATATCCTTATTGTTGCTTTAAAATGGGAAGTTAGTATAACTAAACGAAACTAAACTTGACAGCGCGCCTGGGTAAGAAATTTTCAACCGGGCGAGCTGACTAGATCAGTTTAAATACCATGTCATGTATTTTCTACTAAATTAATAAGAAGTATTGCATTTGAAAAAAAATAATAAAGTCTTTTTTCAAAAAAAGTAAAAATATCACCAGTCATTACTTCTGCTAATATTTCCTTTTTTTTTTCAATTCGAGACTTGTAGCTAAAACTATTAGATTATTAAATAAGCTATTTCCTTTTTCACATGCTTTTCTTTCTTGATTAATGGTGACATTTCAATATTACGACTTTCTTCTCAACTTCTTTAAAAATATGGAACTGCAGGCTTTTAAACTGCCTCCTTTCTCTTGTTATCTCTATGGACTGATTAAAAAACGTAATGCTAAAATTTTCGTAACTACCTCAGGGCTTGCCATCGTTAACTCGAAATTCGGATTAGAATATTTTCAGTAAATAATCACATCTAGAAAATATATTAGTTCCCAAGTAGATATATTTCAAATAATATTATAATCCATGTTTCAATTACAAAGCAGGTCCATAGAAATCATAGACAGATAGTTAATTTCTAAACTGTTAAAAGTAGACACGTATTACCAATTAGAAAAAGGTTTTAAATAATGAACATTATTTAATTTTGATTCTGTGTAAATCAATAAAAATATTTCTGAAGAAAAACTGCGAAATATATATTTTAATACAGTTTCCTCTCATTTTTTAAGTCATATTTAGAGAAATATACTATTTTATAATATTAATCATATATTATAAAACATTTTATATAAAAAGAGTTTCACTCTTTTAACTATCAAAGCTGCCCGAATTAGGAATTTTTGAATGGTACCATTTAAGATCAATCAGTAACGACCCAAGTAAACCGTGTCCGTTGGTTGCATTATTTTTCTTGAGAAAACATTTGAAATAATCTCGTTTAAAAGGGGGATATTCAAACTTTCATAACTTGGTCAATTTTGATCTCTAATGAGGGGAACTTTTCTTCTTTTACAATACTAATCTACCAAGAATTTTTACCTTCGCATTACTAAAGGGTCGTAAAATATAAAAAAATATAGATTTCATAATTTTTGCAGCGGTGCATTCATTGGCTAAAACAAAACAAAACGTGCTTTTTAATATCATTTAAATAATTTTTCCAATTGTTAATTGCGTGCATACCCATAAAATTCAAAAATCAAATGTTGAGTCTCAATTAAACGAAACCTTTTTTAAAATTGAACGAGAAATTTCAGTCTAAAATTTACTCTTATCTACATGAAAAACAACTTTTGATTTTTTGAATATTTCTCATTTACATTTTAGTGACAAACTGACATTTTATTTTGTTACAAGTAATTATAATTTAAAAAAAAAACCCTTTTAATTATATATCTCTGAAAGCGATGACCAGGATTTAGAGAAGGCATTGTTTTAAATCCCTTCATACATTTTATGAAAAATAATTTTATCATTTAAGTAGTTATTGTTTTTAAAAAACCCAGTTTTAAGTATTTGTTATCATATCTACCGCCTCGTTCAAAGCTTCAACTCACTTCCATAGCACCACAAAGTGGATTTAAATCGTGCACTGCAGTTAAGTAGGCAGCAAAAATGAAATTGTCGTGAGTATAAAAAAAGCACTCTTCTTGATTTGTGAAATTCTCTAGTTAGATATACGTAAGTCTCTTTTAACTTATTCTTTTTAACTTTCTCCACATAATCTGAAATCAGACTCTTTTAGATGCTGCATGCCATCATAAAATGAGTCGAATCATAATTTGCGCTATTGTGAAACTTATAAAGTTTTAAATTTGTCGGCGAATGAGGAAAAGGGAAGATTTTCTTCGGAACTACCAAAATTCCTCATTGCAGCAGAAAAAGAATCTTTTCGAAACTACCAAAATTCCTCTTTGCAGAAAAGAAAAAGAATCTTTTATCTGCATTGAATGGCCTCAGATAAAAGGTATACATATTAACAAATTATCAATTACCTCACAATTTATGATAATCTAGGGTCATTCTCTCTGGGTTAAATCTATTAGCGCCAATTGTGTACTGTGTCATGTGTTAATCTTTTGCCATTTCCAGTTTCATTCTTTAACTTTCAGCTTCAAAAGAATTACAAAACTTTTTTTTTGTTCTGGACTTAGTAACACTATTGATGTAAAGTGAAAAAAAGCCACTTTTAGTTATATTAATTTAAATTTAAAGGCTGTAATAGTGACACATTCGTTACATTTTTGAAAATATTCTCTTTTTTTAAAAAAAACTTTTGCGCAAATATTGTTACATAAAACATATTATCTTTCCATTTTTTTGTAATTAAAATACTTTCCAATTTTCAGAAATTCTGTTCCCCTGCATTTATTTTTTAGGACCAAGTGCAATGCCCTGCCCCCTCTCCCTCTAAATATATATATTTTGAAAAAATATAACACTTATAAAACTAATTTATTATACAATTTATTTTAGTGTGAATATTTAACCCTTTGGGGTCCGAGGTCGACATTCAAGACTGTGCATCATTTTGACGTTTTCTTTATTTATTTTTCAAATTTAGTTGTTGAAAACACCTACATAATGGTTTAGAGATGTAGATTCATTTTTCAAAGAAATTTGACTTGAAAGAATTATATATATTTATTTTTCATAGCAATAAACAAATCTTTGTATTACTTGAATAATTTTGCGTCTAATTATTTTTCGGACTTCAAAGTGTGAAATACAATAATAAGATATTCAGCATTATTGTTACAAAGATGAAAATGCTCATTCCTCTGCATATTCAGTTTTTATAACTTAAAATTTTTACTCTTGGTACAATTTTATCCTTAATTTCGATGTGTCAGTTCATTTCATGCCATGTCAAGACTAAGGACAATATATATATTTTTAATTCAAAAACACTTCAGGGGTGAGAAAAAAAGTTTTCAAAATCTCAAATCAAATATTGACTTCCTTCAGCACGGAAAAATATTAAAAGTCTCACTTTAACTATTTTCTTCTTACAATAGAATGAAAAATATCCGTAATATTAGAAGACTACAGCAATAATATCAAAAATCTGAATTCGAAAAAAGATTTTTTTATAAAGCTGTGTCGGCTAATTAATGGAGGAAGACAGATTCTTTTAATTTGTAAACGCGAGGGGAAGAAAAATGTCTTTATCATTCATCATTTCTTCTTCATACTTCATGAAGACCAGAAATAGGAAAATAAATAGAAATGAGTTTTGAGCGGAATTTTCCAACTAAATTGATCATATGAGTAGTTTGAAAGATGTTTGAAGACTGAAATCAATTTCCAACGAATGCTTCCTATTGCCTCTATTAAAAAAAAGTTCAGTATAGAAGCAAATCCATGCAGTTTCAATACATCTACCGATGGATGACCCGTGATCTTTCAACAATAGATGAAAGATCTTTCCTTTTGGATATATCTCATATGCCGACTCAAACTCAATTATTCCTAAAGTAATATTCCTAAAGTCGTATCATGGGGGCCATTGAAATAGAAGGTATTTCTGTAACGAATCTTATTTGAATTTTATTTAAAAACACTGCGAACTTTAATTATTCTTCAATCTAAAAAATATTACTGTTTATATAATACGAAAAGAGGCATTAAAAATGGTTTTTTTTTCTAAGTACACAAGTGAATGTCAATCCATTTTTTTTTTTAAATTAATGCTCACGGATCTCCTCGTGAGCGATCGCTTCTCCCCCGTTTTCGTTTTCTCCTTCCTAGGGTCACGTCGATAGGGTCTTCACGGACGTCCGACTTGCGATAGTGTGCAGGAGTGCTGATCAGATAGCTGCATCCGAATTCGGAAAAAAACGAAGCAGCCTCAAGGATCGACCGACCGATTGTGCGGATGTCCCAGAATGAAACGACACTCGCGTAATTCGGGGGGGGGGGCTTAATTCTAAGCAGTGGTTAGACAACTAGGACGCCAACTTCCCTCTCATAGCTTCCCCCGATCCCCAATGGTAACGGCTTTCTTTGGCCGAACACCCATGAAGTGGAGTTCCGTTTTCAATGCCATTCTCAAATGGTTGGAAGGCGGTTGATCCGTGCTCCACGCTGATCTTTGGCGGAATGGAGTCTCGGAGCATCAGCCTCGAGTTCTAAAACTGGAATTCAACCCTTAAGTGTTCGAAGACATTCTTTTGCAAAGCATTGACATCGGTGTCGATGCTTTGTTTCTTAATTAAATGTTTCTTTTTTGCACGTGTGATAAGAGCGTTAGCTCACTATCAATGTCTTGTCTTTGGATTGCAAAATTGCAGTCTAACCCTATTCCAATACAAATCCCCTTGATGCACCCAGAATATAACATTGAACAACCCAATCAAGATGCCACACAACTTTAGAGATAAGGAGGCTTGTTCAATTATGGCATCTCATCACGGTTTATAATGACGAGGCCTTTCATAACGGAACCAACTTCTTATTGCTTTAAGGTGCTTGTAAAAGTAAATTAATATTTTTCCAGCGTAATTTTGATAAATAGAATGAATATCAACTAGTTATTTTAAATCCTATTTGTTTTACAAATTCAGCTTTAAATATCTTCACACACTATATCATTCTTTATAACCATTTGGCCCTATCTTGACATAATTCTTGATTATCTGTACTGATAGGCCATGCAGTCTGGTCAACAAACGTTTATAAACTGTGTTGGAGAAACCATAACATTTGTTATAAATTTTTTGGCTATAAAATTTAGTTAGCAAGAAATTCGAGATATTTTAATACTTTTCACAAACTGTCCGTGAAATTCAGGAATTTTTTCTTTATAATAGAAGAAAACAACGTCATATAGCCAATTTAATGATTATTTAAAGGCAGTACGCAGGTACTATTATATATACATACAGTAATATCTAAATATTCGTATAAAAGAAATACAGATAAGGAAAGGGATACTAAGCCACTTAACTATTAGCTCAATTTCTTAGATTTGGTTTTTAAGGTTGTACCACTCGAACAAAATAGTCGAGTATGGTTATAAAAATTCCTTAAATAAATTTTCATTGAATTTTTTTATCTTTAAATTTGCAATTTTAAAATATGCATATATATATATA
>JAOUZG010002851.1:1407459-1426986 GCA_026289955.1 Argiope argentata | reverse complement strand
CTTTTGTAAACAGAAATCTGATTTAATATTCGAGAAACAAAAATAACGATAAAAATTTTGACATATTATTGAGTTCTTCTATTAAATTTTGAACTGCATATCATTTTTTTTTAATATCTAAAAGCTAAAATGAACTAAACTAGTCATTTTTTTCCTTCTAAATCAGTAACACGGCATGTCTTGAAAAATCCCTCTCTAAAAAGAGAATGTCTCGAAAAATGATTCCAATAACTGTAGGTAGCACGTGATTTATATCGAAATTTAATAATGCTATTAATTATATTTTAGAAAAAAAATGAGTTTTCTTTGTTTTGATTAAGTAAGTTATTTATAAAAAATAAAAGTAATTCGTGCTTGATTTCCAAATGCGGCGATATTAGAAATTAAATGTTTTAAATATTTATTTCAAATAACTGGAAAGTGTATCAACGGATAACTTGCAGAAAGAAAAATCAAATTTCGCTCTGATTAACATTTTGTATGGCAATTTAAACTTTTAAAGCAAATAAAATATACTTGAGACAAACATTATATCATAATCGCAATTCCACGAAATATTTTCTACATTTCATGCTTAAGCAATTATTAATACAAGTATTCGTGAACGTATTCACTAGTAAAATGTTTTCTTTATCTTGACTATTTGCTTCAATTAGAACAATTCTATTTGTAAATTTTATCAACACTACTATGCTATATATCAAAATCCTAATAATTTTGCTTCAGTTTCAATTAATTAAAACTAAAAAAGAGTTTTGCGTGTGTGTGTTCTTGATGAATTTCAAACTAGCATAAGAAGAAAAAAAGATTAAAATGAAATCCTCTATGCCTATTTCAATCTATCCTGTCAGAACATCATTTCTCGAACGGTCAAGCACCGCGTGCTCGTGAAAATTAAATTATATTTTTATTCATTTTAATTGTTTTATCGAATGGGTCCCTTTAGTATTGCAAACGACCCAAAAACACTTTGTCTCGCATTGATTGTTTAAAAAAAATGTCAGCTTTCCTGTTTATTTCATTTCACACAATTACGTGCTCATAACAACATTTTTCTATGCTTTATTGGCTGTTAGTCATTAAATTATTTTTTTATATATCAGAGCTTTTGTAAATGCAATGTCAACGCGTTATTAAAAACTAATTTTTTGAGATGCTCGTGCAGATAATAATTTTTTTTCTACATTTTTTTTTGTTTACGCTAAAAACGTCATCCCCAAAACAACCTCATGTTCTGGCATGACAAAAAAAAATATTTTCCCCACTTTGAAATAAAAAAAGATAAGCATAATCTTTTCATCAACATAATAATTTCATAAATCATAATTTTGATCTTATTGTCGTCCATTTCTTCCCTCTTCACCCCCCTTTAACTTCACTAAAACTATTTACATAAACGATTTGTATAAGCTCTGCCATTAAATTTATACCATTTTCATTTCAACTTCGTTTGCTTAGTGAAGAGAAAGTAAAAAGTGTATAAAGTTAAATGTTTGAAAAGAAAATTGCTTAAAATTAACGAATAATGATTTTGCACAATTTTTTCATATAATTAAATACAATCATTATTAATTTTAATTTTTTTATTCGTCATTTTTTTAGAATCTGAAAATTAAATACTCCAATAATAAAGTATGTTAGAAATGATAGTTATAAGTTGTTATTTTTTTAAATTCTTTCTATGAACACTTTTTAATCTTGATAATATGATGTTGAACGTAAAATACTCCTTAACATTTTAGTACTGTATTCAGTGGCCTATTATGCGTGAGATGTCAGAAAGACGAACTGGCGATCAAAATGCGTAATGTTAAGTAACGTCATGGGACTCGGCGTCTCGTAACGGACGTTCGTGTATCAAAAAGCAGAATGGAAGAACAAGGCTGCTCACTTTTAAACGGCCCTCAGTTTGAATCTTAAAATGTTAAGAATCAAATTCAGAATAACATTGAATCTTATTATGTAAGTAAGACGATGTGAGGGGAAAATATAAATATCGAATTATTCACAGAGATTTAATTGAAACGAAATTCTGTCATAACTAGAAGCGAAGAAGGAAGACTGAAGATAAAGGCGTAAGCTGAATAGTTATGAATTCTGATCTCAAAATGGCATCTACTTTGAAGCAGAATAAGTTATCTGAACATATCTGTAATATAGCTCAGAATTTTTGGACCCAAGATTTGCAACGCACTGTTCCAACGCTCCATGTAGGATTCTAAAGCTATCATGCATTGGGGGAAGGGGGGGGTTACCAGTTTAAATATGTAGATTCCCCTCTAAAGCGTTTTTGAAAAATAATTTATAAATTAAAATAATTTTTGATTTAAATTAATTAAAAAGGTGCTATGTGGTCACTTAAAATATTTCTCTGCCTTTACCACAAACCATAAATTTTATTTCAGTTATTCAAAGTATCGATGCAAAGAACTCTCTAAGCATCATATAAATAAATTACCCTTGCTCTTAGCCATGAAATTCAACGCTATCAGGTGATATAAGAGTAAATTGGAAAGTTTAAGATTTATTTATTCTTGATCGTACAGAAATGATTAAAATGTATCTTCAAAATATATCCATTCACCGCTACGTTCTCTGTGGGGTTTTTTCCTACGAACCACTATGGTGTTTCGAATAAAAACTTTAACTGAATCCACATTGCTGCAGCATGTGTATATTCTGTTATCTTTTTGAATAATTTTGTTCATCGGCATATCTGAAGTCAGGGTATGAGTTTTTGGATTTAAAAAGAAATCCAAAATTTTGCTGAGATTTATCGATATTAGGAGATTCAATTTTACGACCACCACTATGCTTAATGTTTGTAAAATTAAGTGAAATTTGTAAAGGGAAATTTGAGGAAATAAAATTTGTATACAAAAAAGTAAAAAAAGACACAAACTTATGTTTGTTTTTTTAATAGAAACAAAAACATGTTTTTTCCTTGCTTTATCGTTACACAGCCCGACATCTGCTCCGTCTGTCGATATCCATCTCCTGAACTCCCCTTAGGGACAGTCTGCAAATTGAAAACCAGCTCCTGAAACTCACTTGAAAGTTAAGGAAAGACGCGCGTTTGAGAACTTCATGCGACGACAGTTTTGACGTTCCCAGTCACTGCAACGTGTTTCGGCGCGAAAACCGTCAAGCGGAGGAAAAGTTCAAGTAACTCTTCCACTTTTTTTACGACTGGATTCTAGCCAAGGATTAATTTAAAATGTTGCTAGTTTCCGGTCTGTTTTCCTTTCTCTTCTTTTTCTAACACGGTTTCTGAGCCCTGCGACCGTGGTTTTTCAATTTCGAACTTTTTATAGTTTTTCCACTGAGTTTTGCACATTTTCCCTCTCTTCTACAATCTTTTGTTTGGCACATTTCTCAATTATTTCAAAAACTATATTTTTAAACGCTTTTATTGAATGCGAAATTGGTGAAGATTAAAATGAGAGAAATTTTTAAATATTTCGCATCTTTTAAAAGTTTAAAGTTGTAATTATTAGATCAACTCATTCTAAATTGTTTATTTATTTTATTATTATTACAATTTCTTAAAATTATTTTTACTTCAGAATCTATTAAGTGAAATATATAAAGAATATAAACGTTTTTCCTCTATATTTCTTTAAAATTTTAAAATTTCATACTTGCCATCTTCATTTTTAAAAGGAATGCATTTATTTGAAAGGTGTTGAAGATAGAAATAGTGAATAAAATATTCGTAAAGTTAAAAATTTTATCGTATAAATATCTATAATATGTATGTTGTAAATTTTGTATTGATTTTGGTTATTTTAAAGATATTTGGTAGAACGCTTACTTACTCACCAAAATTACGTGCAGTTTCCACGAATCAAAATGTAATTAAAAAAAAAGACTTGACATATAAGAAGTCCTTAATCTTAGCCGGAGTGCACATATTTCTTCTTTCCTTGTTAGGTTTTCCTCACCAATGGTCCCAATTCAAAATTCACCCTTCCCTACTACAAACAAATCGAATTTCAAAATATTCGAAATTCTAATGCGAAAATACATATATAAATTTTTCAAAATGTTACAAATGAAATTGAATATCGGTTGGCAATACAATTTTTTGCTTTTAAATAAGATGTCAAAATTTATTTAATGTGATTTTAGTGGGATGAAAAAGGGTTGTATTCGAAGATTGGTGGGACATGTAGAGTTTCATGGTTCGTGGCAAGTCGATTAGTAGATAGATGTACTACGAGTGTGCGTCTAATGCTTTCTGAGAACCGCATAAGTTTCTCCATGGGATTAAATAGCTTTTATTTGAAATAATACAGCTTTATAATACGTAGTATTAAATACTGATGCCTAAAACAACAGTTATTATGCTATCTTACTTATTTTAAAATTCTTTGGCGTGATTTTCTGTGGACTATTTAACTGGGAACAACGTTACAGCTCTGCATAGCAAGTCGAATTTCATTATCGAAGATTTTGAATTATCTTTCCATATAACGGATTTTAAAGTATTTACTGTATTAAAATAAGAAGTTATTGGGTTTTCTTAGATATATCTTTCATGCACTTGTACCACGATGAAAAATAAACTTTATTATTAAGAAAACGTCACAGAAAAGAATATTCAATCGACCTATTTTCTGTTTAATTTATAACTGATTTATCTTCAACAGCTTTAAAAAAAGAGAGAGAGAAAGAATTTTTATTAGGGAGAAACGAGCTGGCCTGGAAAAGTTATAAACTTCCAAAAAATTTACTGCCATCTTATAGCTAAAAAATAACAAGAGTATGAAGCCAAAATTAAAACAAAATCTCTTTTATAAAATGTATTAATCTGTTCGTCGGGTCTGACGAAATAGTTCAATGCTGAAAGACTTGAATGTAGGCTAATTACACAATAAAAAGGTTACGTAAATTTGAATGATATATTTTTAGATCAAAATAAATTTTTTAATTGAATTGGTTTACAAATGTTTAAGAATATCTACAAAATCTCTACAAGTTTCAGTTACTCCACTAGAGACCGTAATAATATTTTAAGAAGTTTTAACTTGAGTGTGAAATTAAGCTGTAATAAGAATCTCTTATATCTAAAATTTGTTAAGAAAATCTGTGTATACGACGCTTTGTTCCATATTTTCAGTCACTGCATATCATGGGATGCATAAGGGGTCCCTAAATGTTATCAAATCTTATAATACAAGAAAGGCACGTTATGTTCATGCGAAGGGAATGGGCCCTGAAATTTATGAGAAAGGTATTTTGCTTGTGAGGAAGGTGGGGATTATCGGTAAGATTTCAACGGTTCGAAAGGACATGAATTTGAGATTATAAACGTTCAAGGAACGAAGAAGGAATCGTTACCAACTCATTCTAAGCATTATCTGGATCCTTTGCAGAACAGTGGAGAATCTTGACTTCCGACACAGCATGCTACTAGTTCAAGATCAGATTCCATTCAAAATTCTAAGCGGAAACAAATTTGGTTCTGGTTAACTCCGACGTGGGTAAATGGGGATCTGATGTTTAGAGAGAAGGGTTCTGCTTCAGATGTCTTCCACACTTTTCTGGTCACGGTTTGAAGCTGTAAAGTCTGTTCCAAAACAGCTTTCGTGCCCCTTCGAATTGAGATGTTTCTCTAACTAAACAAAGGCAGATGCCGGAGAATGATGGGAAAAAATCATCTCGAGTGAAAAGATTATCACTGAAATTTGTTGAATAATAACAATATTGATTAAAATTGTATCCTGGTGCAATTCATTTTTTAGTTTATTTTCAAATTTGGGATCGTTGGGAACGCTTTTTAAGAAAACTCGTTCGTGAAAATTCTTTCTACACGAGCTGGGGTTTGAGAATAAAAAAGTTACATAACTTTGGAGCTAATTTGCACCCCTCTACACCTGTATCAAGTACGTAGAAGAACCTCATGCGAACTTTCAAAAATAAAGTTTTATCAGCAAGAAGACACAAAATTTGCTCCTTAATTCCAGTTACTAAACGACTCATCTCAAGTTGCTGGCAATGTTTTCACGTGAAATGCAGCAGGTGGGCTGTACTCCCCGTGCATTCCCCTACAACCGATCTCCCATGCCACCCACGCACGTGACTCACGGGGGAGATGGAACAGAGGGGATCAGAACTACCCCCTAGCCTAATAATTTGCGAGGGTGGGAACTTTTGGGGTGACTCAGGGTGCCTGTCATCTGATGCTCTGGGAATTCCGAGTGCTCTCTATCGTCTGTTCAGCATCAAACAAGTGCCCCCCTTTTTTTAATCGTTTGTCTTCTAGCTGTGAAGTTTTTTTTTTCTTCTTTTAATGAATAGCTGCGAGGAGAAAACCCGATTTGTGTTTATTTCCGCTATATTTTCGTCTTGTCGACGAAGTGCTTTTTATGCGGCGGAAAGGGATAGGAGGGAATTAATGGTTTTGGAAACACAGGGTGACGGCGCTTTTTATGGAGATGCCTGACGGTTTTTATTTAAAAAAAATATTCTGTTATCTCAAGTGGCGGAAATTATGATTCCTGTTAATGGATTTAATCTGTTGGATCGTTTCCACCGTGATTCGCTCTAATGAATTAGTTTCTTATTGTGTGTTAGCAATGACATCTTTGGGATTTGTCATTTTAGATTTCATTTGAATCTTATTTTGAAAACAGAGTAAAATAGAATACCTCTTTAATGATGAAGGATTTGTTTTTAATTCCTTAATCTCTGATGCAATCTTTCAGTTGAGCTCATCAGGTATTTTCTATCGCAATATTTAAACTTCGCGGGTTTCATGAAATCATTAATTTGACGAACAGGTCCACATACTTTTGAAATGAAACGAATTATTATTTTTAAGCAACTGTACAATAATAGCTATAATATATGTAGATACTAACTATTATAGTGTAAGCATAATTCAACTCGGTCTTAACAATAATTGATCACTGGCAATAATAATAATAGTAAGCAATAACGTGACTCACGGGGGAGTTCGTAGAAATCGTGGAACCCCTCTTAAAGAGGTTCAGAAAATTAATTTAGAGTTTTGGAAACTATTTGGAATTAATTTTTAACCTCTGCTAATTGTGATGTGAGTTGCTGGAGTTCATTTTTGTTCTAAAAGATTCTATATTTCAGTAATTTTATCATAATAATACATTCAGGTAGTTATGTAGTATATTCCAAAGCAAACGTCTCAAAGGACTCATTTAAGAAACGTGAGTAGTATGCTCTCTTTTCACTTCCTTTTTTTTTTCTATTCACACATGTAAATAACAATCATTTGAAAAAAAAATCGAAATAATTTATTCATTTATCTTTTTCAGTTTCTACTCTGTGTAATAAAGGCTAATACTATATCTTCATAAATTATCTTGTATTATTTACGTGCTGTGACTAATTTATTAAAAGGTGCAATCCGTTCCAACAAAATGCTCTTTAATCGCAAAGTTATTTTATATGGATTCCTTTCTGTTAATTCGATTAATTTACCAATAATAAGTAAATGCATAATTTCTACGTGTCTGTTTTTGATGTCTATTGCAACTTTAGGTGGTTTTTGTTTCTTAATTAAATCTGTCTGAGCTATGACTGCTCCCATGAGTACTGCCCAAACAGAATTGAATGCTGCAGGTTTTTCTCCAAAGTCCTTTTCATTTTTTTTCTGGGTTGTCTAAAATGGTGTAAAGCAACACAATAAGGAAATTAAATCCCAACGAATATTATAAAAAAAATTCGTTATCGTTTATTAGTTATATATATATATATATATATATATATATATATATATATATATATATATAATACGATTGATTAACTCTAAATTATTTAGAGATTTCTATTAGTAAGCTTGGTTATTTTTCTATGCTTTAAATGCTTCTATATTTTTTTTTATTTAGAATTATTTTTTGATTCCGATAAAAGCACGCTTCTCCAAATCCTGTTACATTTAATTACTTTCCTCACATTTATTCTGTAATTCACTGTTATCTTTAGAATACTTTTTAGGAGGCCTTTAGCTCTCTTGGCCTATTGGAAAAACACCGCACAGAGCTCGTGACTGTTGTATAAATTCGGCGGTCAAACGAATGCGTCACGGGCTGGCCTAATCTTGCGTGTATTGATTGGTCGGAGGAGGGAAGCTCCGTGGGAAAAATGTTTTTCCCTCGTCGCTCTTAAAAGCAGGCATGAGAGACCCTTCCCTCGCGGGAATGGATAATACTTATTCATGTCCGTTTCAGCGGATACATAATCCTCGCTCATTTATGGAGATTGAACGTTCACCCACGCCACGCAACCTGTTCGCCGCCACCCCTAGAAAAACCCGCATCTCAGCGTAGTCCTATGATCAAAGTATCCACCGTATTGTGTTGTAAGAATATCAGTATCAGAGGTCAGGACTATAAAAATTAACCTCAAGAAAACTGCAGTGTTTTAAACAGAAATAGTTACCAGAAACTGAGTTCTGCTTGTCAATTTACAAAAATTAAGCCATTATAAGAAAAATAGTTATTGCATAATAACGCTTCCATAATTGCCATCATTCTTGAAGTATTCATTTTAAGGGACATGAGTTCTCTTTGAGGAAAGATATGTCCCTGTTATCAAAGATGTGAAGAGGAAATGCGAAATTTTTTTTATTGGCAATGCCTTAGTAACGGATCTTTAGTTCTCCTCACATGCTCATCCCCTTTTGATAGCAAATCATCCTCAGAGACCGCCAACCACTTCTTTCTTCATCGTGGATATTTTCACATTTTTCCTTGAATCTTCACACCCACCTTATTAACCTATGTTGCTCTTTGTCTTCAAACTCACACATTCGCCAGTGGATTTCAGTTGGCACGAAGAAAGAGGATCGTAAAAGGCGACTGACTGATCAATTTTTAAAACATGTGTTCAATTTTTAAAACATTTTAATCTTTCAAGAGGCATGCAGTGCTCTACTATCTGAAAAGAACTGATTTTCTGTCAATGAGTCACTGAATTCGATGAATTCGAAATGACAAACGCAGCGCTTCAGCGAGAAAAATTAAATTGAACACGGCATTTCAATTCTGGATCTCATTGCATTTTCTTAATTTAACGACAGGATTAGACTTCTACTTTCTTTATTCGATTAGTACATAAAGACTGAGGTATTTATTAATATGTCGTGGTCATAAAGTCCTCCATCTCCAGATAATACCACTGAGGATACCGGATCGGGGGTGATCGTTTGCTGATTCTGGTTTAAATGACGATATGTGGACGAGTGAATGAAATGAATGAAGTCGGTTCAGTGAAAAGGGCTGGGACGCATGTGTAGCTGAGGTGAACTCTTGGCCTTAGATGAAGCTACTGAAACCAGAGACGCTAAAACTCGGCTTAAAATCTAAAAGCTGACTTCGCCAGCTAGATTGTCTGTGACAAGTGAAATAAGGCACGATAACAGCAACATTCGATTGACAATATATTAGTATATAAAATCAGACAATGAATTTTTTCCCACTCCTGTTCTTTTGTATCATTTTACGGCTAATGGCTAGATTGATTGCTAACACTGGATATATATATATAAATAAAATTTTGGTGTTATAATGGACAATAGATTTTATTATGAAACCGATAGGGAAATTGTAACCTCAACTTTTTCACAGGTTTGTGTCATAAATTTGTTTAATTACGATTCCGTAATTTCCGTATACTGTTTTGAACCTTCAGTCAGGCCGTAAATGGACGAATGCTCTAATTTTTATTTTCAGAATTCAGGACATCAGAGTTGTTTGCTCCGTAGTATAATAAGGAAAATGGACACTTGCCTTTTAATCGCGTGCCTTTGAGTCATGATTACGAAAGAGCCTATTAGAAAGTAATTAATCGCTATATTTTATTAACGCTCTAGTTCCTGGAAGCTGAAGGAAACCCAGACGTTTGATGGTGAGAAGCGAGAAAACCTGAAACGAAAATTTGGTAAATAATTACAGTTGCTGTCATAAAATCACTTTCCAAATTACGCCTACCCATGCCATTTCTGTGCCTACTTATCGCGTTTGAATAAACTCTTTAATAAATTTAATTCAAAATTTGTTGACAATATTTGCTTTGGATGTCAAAATCGTGAACCAAATTCCATTTGCCTGAAATGATTTTTTGAATCATCACATTAATGGCTATGAAAAAGGAAAGACCGACAGACAGTCAACCCTTTAATTAACATGCCTTAACATTCTTCAAATCCTTTCACTTCACAGATGCCAAACTTCTGTTCCCAAATTTATCTCTCAATTCATATCTTTTTCACCATTTCAAGGTGCTACATTTGAAATTTATTTTCTTTTTTATTTCACACATATTTTTTTTGTTTGACACTGCAATAGATATTTATGAAATTAAATTTTCATTTACGAATTCTTGTTAATAATTAATTTTCCATTACAAATAAAAAAATAGCTCAGTTGCCGTTCTCGCCATCTGGCCGTGGCTCAAAATGATGAGGACTGTTCCAAAACTGTCCAATTGTTGCTCTAAAATGGGACATTAATTTAACTAAACTAAATTGAGTACGAGTGATACATAATTTAATGGCTTGTAAAGTGATCAGCTCATCTTTCAAATGTCTAAGGATCGCCTCAAATAAAATCCGTAATCATTTTTATTATCCTTTTTAAATGCGTATCATACATCGATTAGGAATATTTAATTATTGATTCATAAAGATATTTTACCCTTCTTATAAAGATGAGCGAATGTGGTTGCTCAGAGGTGTCACTCATAATTTAAGATAGCTCATCTGATTTACGATAGTTTATGAAGGGATGCTATCATAATTTACAATACTGGAATGTCTGTATCTAAGTGATGTCATTGAATTGGATCTTTAATGGCTTATATATGGGGAGGAAAGGAAAATGAAATGATGGCAGAGAATGAAATGAATCCTGGCAGGGAGTGATATTAAAGGGTGGATTCCGATTGGAATAGGATTTCATTTTATTCCCATAAAAGTAAAATTTTCAAAGCCGAATTTTATAAAAATGTTATAGAAGCTTAGCTATGATAAAAATACTAAAAATATGATCTTTTTTTCTGCTTAGTGTTGTATGATTTTAAATACCTGAGATAAAGATACATGAAAATTAATACAGCAACTCGAATGGATATCTTTTTCCTGGCACTCGTGGCGAGGGTCGCTGCCCATCGTGAAACAACTGTTGCGACACTTGTGGAGGAAGAAATGATAATGCAGTCGCTGTTCGCCCGTGTCACGCCACCGTGAGGCACACTAAATTGGCCTCGTCTGAATTCTAGGAAACTGAACACAGACGGACGTCTCGGTCTCGTTTATTGGAAATACGTTGACTTACCTCCTCCTTTCTCGCAGGAATACCAACCTCACCATTTCCCGGAGGACAGCAACAGGAACAAAACTCAGACTCTTTCGGTTCGCGGACCTCCGGAAGCACTCAGTGGCGATCCTTCTCGGCGCGTGGGTCGGATTGTGACGCGTGAGGGAGTGTTGCGCTGACAGTCCGTCGCAACACGAACCGCGGGGGATCGGCGCAATGCATGCCAGGGGTTTCGCATGTGGGAGGCGAGTGTGGGATAAAAATTAGTGCCGAGCGTGAGGTCTTTGATCTCTCCATCAATTGAGTTTAATATTCTACGCTGGTGGTCCGAAGTTTTCATCTCGACATGGTTCTGAATGTTAATAGGGTTTATTGTTCCCTTTTTTAATGGGTTTCCATAACTTTTTAGAATAAATTCCTCATTTTTATTCCCAGTTTATTTTAGAATAGATAGAGATAAGAAGATATTCATATACGGCTCAATTAACTTTATTTTTGCTGTTATATTATGAAGCAATAGCCATATTATCTTAAAATAATCATCCCATTTTTAAACTATATGCAGATATCATCGTATATAATATCACACGAAAAAAAAGTACCTATGTACATTTCTGAATACTTTTATTAAGCCCATCTGGTCATTATTTTATAATTAGTTGCCTTATCAAATGTAATTACATTTTCACTCCTTATTTTTATCTGTTCATAATATTTTATTTCCTTCTAGCCGCCGTTCGCGACCTGCTGGTTTGCCAGGCGTTTTGGTTATGTTTACTTTGAATTAAACCTCTTATGCGAAACAATTTATATTCAAATCTCAAAAAAAAAAATTACCGATAAATTACGACAGAAATTAAAGCCCTATTTTTATTAGCAACATCTAATATGTTCAATTTGCATATGAAATCCGATGATTTCTAAACCATTTATAAATGTAAATAGCCGGTTCATATATCTTCCGACTTTCGCTGCACTGCGACTTCGCCTTCTCATTTGCTATGCAAATAACATAAACATCGAAACTTATCCAGTTTTCAACAACGGAAGGAAATCATACGATTAAATGTTTAAACGTTGGATGAAACAATCCTAACGGTTTCAATATCAGAGCAACAACATGATTTATCATTCAAAATTAGGCAATAAAATATTTTTTTAATTTTCAAAATTCGAGCAAATTTTGCAGGATTATCAAATTGATAACATTGAAAAATTTATTTTTCCGCATTGTAAATTGACTTGAAATTCATTTTTATGGAATTATATTTCATAAAGTTATAGCTGAAAATTTGCCCAATTTTTAAATGACTAACATCTTTATTAAGATTTCGAAAGTCTGTTCGAGGTGCACATTTCTACCTTCCGCAGTGCATAAGCACAAAATTTGATCGCAGTAAGTCCAACAGTTCGGCCTTTAGAACGCCAATGCACGCATAGAGAGGAAGACACACCTTCGTCCTTATTATCTGTTCGGCATTTTCTATTTAAATTTATTTGTAGAACAGCGAAGTTTTTTTTTCTTTTTTCGAAATCCTCTTATTGTAATCGATTTAAGCTTTAATTTGATTATTGCACTATTTTTAAGAAAATTGATATTATTGTTAATGCATATTTTCAGGTTTAAGACGGTATTAATGTTTTCAGAACAATTTTCACCGTAGTTTTCGGGGTCGGGAAGCGGCGGCGAAATACTGTTTAATTTCTCATAGCCTAAGTCCGCTGCTATTTTTAAAAGCCAGTTTCTATTTTTCCCCCGAAAAATATTTATTAAACGATTAATCATTTGTTCATCTGTACTTCCGTATGCATGTAAAGGCATTAACTCATCAACGCAATGCTTCAAATCAAAGAAAAGTGGAACATTATCTTATGGCTTCAGTTGTAGTTTCGTGTTAAATGTTGGTGTCAGTCGGCTGCCGAAAAAAAAAGTCCAGGTTATATATTATCGGAACAGATTCAATAATAAGTGATGTATTGGCAATATTTCTAGCGAAAGAACTCTTATTCTTTTGATTGCTGCTCAGCGTTGCCATGCTAGACATCCGTAGTTTTGCCCAATGTGCACAATTTTATGAGGAAGAAGGGGGGGGGAGTTGTCAAACCTCTATTTAAGCGTTTGCTTTGATGACACCTTTGCTGATGAATGAAGAACAGACGACTGCTCCCCTTTCGGCAAACCGCCGGGCTAACTGCTTCAATCGCGCTCCATTAGAATAGTTGAGGTACCTGCCAATCAGAAATTATTTTTGTGTCAGATTAAAGATTCTTTAAATAACTCAACTTCAGCTTATAAATTTGTGATTATATAATTCGCTTCACGAGCATTGTTAATAATCCACGGAATGTTAACAATATCAGTGAGAGGATAAGGAGTACTTCGAAATAACAAAAATTTTAATTCCCGCATTCTTGTCGTGCAAAGTTAAATATGAATGATACACCGTTGCATGAAGTAAGGAAATTGTTTTAATTTGAGACGTTTAATAATATTCTCCATGGCTATTTAACTTTCTATTTCATTTATAGCGGTTGTGAATTTGATAAAATTAAATTCAAATAAAGCTCAAATTTCAGAACCGAGTCCCCACAGAAGTGGCATTGGATTATGCAGAGCGCCTTAAAAAAGTCTTGCTATTTCTTATCATTTTATTCCAAGCTATTTGTAATTTCTTTTTTACATGCGAGATATTGAAACAAAACTTTGGAAGGTGACGCTCAACTGACAAGAATTTTCTGAATCATGAGGAATCCTTGTTTTGTCTGATTTGAATGTATTTATTTTAAAATTTAGTTCTAAAACAGTAGGAGGAAATCGAACTGTGATTCTTGTCCACGCGATACAGTCGAGAATAAAAAAGAATAAAATCGAGAATTATAAAGCGATTATTCATTGATTTTTTTTTTTACGAATATGTTTCATAAGGGGGGAAAACCGAACCAAATGTCGTCTTTCGCTGTTTGAATTTTAATAATGATGTTACAGACACACGATCACGGTTTCGGATCAATTGTTGCCATCATTTTCCATTTTTTCTCGCTATTCTGGCTTCCAATCATTATTTTGCCTCCTCTGAGCCCAGGGGAATTAGTTGTCATGCTCCCCTACAGTGGATGGAATTAATCATTCACCACTGATTTATTGTCCCTTTAGATATGCACCTTCAGCATAATAAAGAGCCAGTAATCAATAAATTTACTTTATTCATATTTTTCGAAAAAAAAATATTGGTATTTCATATCTATTTGTATTCTACACATATTTCAGGGGGGGGGGATCCGATATTTGTTAATACTTTTGGCAAAGGCTCAGCCTTAAAATCTAATCGTGTTAGTCCACAATTGACCTTATTATTATTTTTTGTTTGTTTGTTTAGTTTTGTCGTATTATAGAAGAAAATCCACTAAGCGTTTTAGGATATCTTCCTCTCTGCAGATGGATTCAAAATTTACTTTAGACCTACAGTTAAAATCCAAGAACAGAATTTGCTTCTGTTCTTGAACAGTAGTCTTAATCGTAAGGCAGGGTTATGAAAACAGAAAATTTGTAAAAAATTCTAAGCAAAAAAATAACACAATTTTCAAAATTCTATTTTTCCGAGATGCTATTATCATTAATCTTCATGATAACATGGCGTACGAAATTTCATTAATTTTATCATAGTAATTATGAGACATTTCGTTGCTATGCAAGCAAATAAACAGACAAGTAGACGAACAAGAATAGACTTTGTCCTGAATTTAACACGGATTCACAATTTGCACGTCAAAATAATGAGCTAAATTTTGCCATCATGAATCATAATTTTCTCACACGCCATGCCGTTTCCGACTGAAGGATTTTCGCATGAGCATGGATTGACTTCTGCGCGATTGACTTTATACTCGTCCAACTGTGAGCGTTTCTAAATTATTATTTTAATAAATCGTTTGTAATTCAAGTTTGTTTAAAAAAATGAATATATTCCTTGAAATTTCGTTGTCAAATTCCTTGACGATTTCTACGGTTTCCCTTTGTTTAGTTCGCACAGGCGAGATGAAAAGTATGACAGTGAGAAACGCTCATATAGGTGATCATGTGTCTCATGTTCGTAAATCAATCCATCACAAAGGGGGGGGAGAGTGAAAACACTAACCGTTACAAAATAAAAAATAAAAAAACCCCATGAACTTTAATTTTTATGTTATTTGCTTACAATGACATCAAATTTTGGAAAATTCTGCCCCATGAATGATACAAATTTCGTTTCGTTTATTTATTCATAAAAATAGATTTAAGGAATTATAAAATTTCTTATCATGCTTGTCCCTTGACTGTCCTGAACAATTGTAACTGAAATTTCATAGTTCTATTACTTAGTATTTATTAAATATTTCAAATTTCAATTAATTTGAAAAAGATAAACACGTCATTTAATGTCGAAATCTAAGAGTGAATTTTTTTTCCAATATATTTATTATTTATAACATTAAAAAGTGAAATTTTAAACTTTTTCAAAAAAAATGTAGAACAAGTACATCTTTTTTTTTTTCCATTCCATTCCATCATCCAAAACTTACCTAATTTAATCATTGCAAATTTTAAATGCTGCCCTTTTTCGGAAAATGAGCAGTGATAGGTGTTAATATTTTCTTCTTCGGCCCTTCAAATAATGTGCCGGATGTTAATGGGCGTTTCTGAGCAGTTTTCCACGCACTTCCCTTGACTGTTGAATTTTAAAAGGTCTTCATTGTGCATCAAGTATGCATTCAGATAAATATTTTGTAAGAAATGTAAATAATGTATTGAGCGTGACGACGTCAATCGATCATGCGATTTAATTACAAAGAATCTATTCTTGTTTAATATTTTCTCTGTTTAATTGTTTGATGAGTCATTTTCTTTTACGGCATTTGAAGCTTAGATTATTGATAGGCAGTTTTGAAAAATAATCAAGCAGTCCAATATTTATGCATTCCAGAATGTGCCGACATTTGTAAAACTAAGCCGGATAATTAAACACACGCCAAATAAAAATAAGTACGAATCACGAAAAATAACTGAAAGAAACCGACTGTTTATTTTCAAATTACTTTTTGCCAGAATGCCCGAACTATTTAATTCGTAAATCGTTAAAAAGTTCGTCCTTGTAGCAAAAACATTTAAAATAATCAAACGAATTATATTTTATGTTATTTATGCCTGTAAGCATAAGGGAGATAGGCGATAGCTGTTACATTTTTTTTTCATGAATTTGTTTAAAAGAATGGATAGTAAATACTTTTGCGGAACACTCTTTGAGATTTACTCTAATTATTGAAAATCCGTAGGATATTTTTATGAAACAAATAGACAAAGATAATTGTGCAGTATTGATGGCTTTATGCATATATCTTAACAACTTTCCATTTTAGCTCGGTGTATTATTATACTACACGGAGTTATGTTTCCTGCATTATGATAGTAGTAAAAAATAAGCAAACGATCTTTATGACTCTGTTATTTTATAAAGCAACAATAGGTCTAAGAACTTTATTCACAATGTAGTTGAGTTAATAAGTTGTTGAACGGTCATCAAAACTAATATCTGAATTGTAGATTTTACAGTTAAATAATTTGTGAAATTAGCACTACGGCCACCAGATCTTAACAATTAGTTGCGACATGGAAGCCAGTCTGCATTTTAAGATTGGTTTAGAAACCTCGCCCGAAAATGCTGTTATGGGAGCCTTCTTTGTTTATCTGAGTCGATGCTGTTTCTCTTTCAATACCTGCTTGTTTTATCTTCAGAACTTGTCATTTGACGACTCGGATCTGCAAAGTAATTTTTTTTTTACCGTTGAAAACGTTAGAATATAATTCACTGTCGGTTTCCGATTTGACAACAATTCTATCGCCAACTTTTGGGAATGGGATGGGATGAACCTCTTTTCCTTTCTGTGGAAGCAGAGGAACTTGTATTTACTGAAGAACTTGCTTAAACAATGCAGATGGTTTCCTTTTGAAATGAAAGGAACTACTTCTGTTTTTTTTATTCCTGTTTCACGCATTTTCAGCTACATTTCGTCTCTCTGACGAAAACCCAAACACAGACCTGTCTCATGGTTGCAACCTTTGTATGAGATTGGATTTTATTTTTATGGAAAATACTCTTCCCATCCACCTTTTGACGAAATCTATTGTTGAATAGATTGAGATGAGGAAGAAGAAGACAGACTTTTCTTTGGCTTTAGTATATTTCAGAAAATGCATCACTCATCTTTAAGATCCCAGCCCCGAAATCTGCGCAATTTTATAGGGTGCGGGCTGCACATCTTTCGGGTTTCTTGAGAGGAATGGAGAGGAGGAGAGATCTGAGTTGCTGTCTGCTCCAATAAAAAGAAACACCCTGAACGAGTGTTCTCTTTTGTCTGCCTTAAGATCCTGTTCGTTGCCTTTTCTGTCAAACACTTTTCTTGACTTCTGAGCCATCGTCAACCCAGTGTCGTCAATGCTGTAAATAACTTGAGCACTGGGGATTGAATTCACGAAACCTTAATTTATTCTGCATCTATTAAAGCTCGTAGCTCCACTCAGGCTATACTGCTGGGACTGCAGAGAGCGAAAAAACACAAGATTCTCCCATTAGAAGAGCTAATATCCTGTAACTAGGAGAGTTTTCACAGTTCCCTGAGATTTTTACTTCATTTTTCAAATAGGGGCTGATATGTCTAAGTTTATACCGACATCGTAGAAAAGTCGTAACATATTTTGAAGCCTTCTCTTTATGTTATATTTTATACAAACAATCCTAGAAGAACCAGAAAAGAGATTTTTAGGTAGATAATTTTAGGAATAGTTGATTCTAGATTTGAAATAAAAACGAATTATGAATGAATTTTATATGCGGCATTTCTGAGAATTACTGTAATCTTTTTCAGAAATAAATAAATAAAACACATCTATATACTTTGTTTTTAAATTAAATTAAATTAAATTAATTAAATTGTCTTGAAAGTAGTTGAATCAGGAAATGTCATTGATTGGAATGACAGCTTACCGTTGCTAGCAGTTTTACTTTTACTGCAGGATCTCTGGCTTAGCATAAAACTAATTTCAGGTTAATTAGCTGCCTTCAACTATGAATGGACAGTCTTCACTTAACAGCTGTCTTTGAAAAAATTTCTTTTTTGAAGATATACCTATAAGTCATTGTTTTATAATTTTTCATATCAATTCTATTTCAAAATTAAAATGTACTCTGAGCTGCTTATACCCCTCTACCAATTAATAACAGAAGTTGTAGGGCCAACTGTCCAGATCTACGATTCCCATAACTGACCTTGTCCTTTCCTTAATTTGAAAAGAGGAATCAAAGAACTACTGCTGGTAAAAGAGCGTAACATTTATGCACATGATGAAGATGGCGATCGTTTCTATATCACACAACTTTGAATTCGTTGGAGAATATAGCTTTAAGTTCTTCAACTAGATTTTTTTTTATCAATATTTACTTAAGGAATTTTTAAATAAGCAAAATCAAAGGACACCGACTCCACGTTCCCGTTTTTCCAGACCTGGAACAGACCCTCTAGTTCCATTTTTTTTCACGTTTCAGTGAACGGCCTTCTCAAATATCAGTACCTCGTTATATAAAGGTCACCGTAAGGTTACAGATCGTTAATTCCATCTGCCCTCCGTAGGAGTTATGGGTCTGCTGGAAGCTCAGGCCATGCAGTGCCAGAGGGGTTAAAAAAGTGGAAATTATGTAAGATGTGGTTTCCTCCGACTGTAAGTAAGCGTGAAGGGAAAACAGGTGTCGTTTGACAGCATAGCTTCTCCCGGGAGGTTTTCGGTTTCATCAAGACCCGTGCTCGAATTCTTCGACTCCAGCACTTCGTGATAATTCGCTGAGTTGTCATGGGAAGAGGCAGTCAGAATTATGTTGTCGGCATTTCACTTACAGACACACGTAAGGATTTACATATGCAAAATATTCTAGGCAGCGCATTGTGCCTTTTAGACTTTTTCAGATTTTGGCAGCATTCATGATTCAATATGCAAAATGATTTAATTTAGTCATGTAAAAAGATGATAAAAAAAATAGGCAATTTAAATTTCCACTCGTCTTTTCCCCCACTTAGCATGGTTTATTTTTCTTTTTAATTTTTTATATGTCAATATTGTTTTAACCATCATTAATTGGTGCTATTATTTGGTCATTAAAATTCAGTTTCAGGTTTATATATAGCAGCAAAAAACCCGTCTTCT
>JAOUZG010002851.1:1394404-1405748 GCA_026289955.1 Argiope argentata | reverse complement strand
TTCTCGAGCTATTTAATGCTTAGACTGGCTAATGTAAATAATGCGCTGTTTTACACCACTGGGCAACAAGGTGTTAAGTAAAATAGTGTTTGAAGTAATTTAGGAAATGTAATGTATCAATGCATAATGGAATCCTTTCCTACATAATTAATTTTGGCTGTAAATATTTCAGTCCATTTTGTGAAGCTATATAATCAGTACACAATAATACAGGGTAGTAATAGAACATCTCCCCAGTTTAGAGGCATTTACAATCAAAACTTACTTACTGGCTAAAACTAAATATCACTGTGTAAGAAACGGGAAAATAACCTCGACAAAAAATAAAAACTAATAAAAGATGCCGTTGAAATATTTTGTAAACGGGAAAGGTCAACACATTTGAAAACATTGTACGTGAGCCAGAGAATCCCAACACTTATTAATAAAAGTTTATTTTTATATTCCGTACTGTGTGTCATTCCTTTTTGTACTTGCACTTCTCATCAAAAGAGAGGCAGAGAAAATTAATTTCTTTCTATCTGTTTTCTGCGCATCATAATAATTAATCTTTAGTTCTCCTTCGTTCTGACAGCCCACATGCTTGTAGACTTTGAAACTTTTTTAGAACACTACATAATATGTTTTCCACACTTCGTATATAAAATTTGATTTTTATTCCATTTCATGAGTTTTAGCTGCACGTGTCTCTAAACAGAAATCGATCTTGTGAGCACCGGTACATCTCGATAACGGAATGAAATGTAGAAATAAATGATATTGAAAGTAATTCGTTGAAATCCATTGGTTTGAAACCGTAAGTGGGACATTGGTATCTGGAACCTTTCATTAAAAAATTAATTTAAAACTACAATGCATTTAACTAATCTGAGGAAATTTACCTAGGTTTCAAGTGCATTAACCTTCTCTTTTACAGTAAAAGAGAAATTTTAAATTAATTAATTAATTTTACCAAATGTAAAAAGAAAGAAATCTTTTTTATGTTAATTGATTATAAGATTATAATTAATATCATTAAATGAAAGGAAATAAAACAATATAAGTGATTGAAACTAGTCCGGCAGAGAAAATAATTAAGTAAGAATGCAAATTATTTTAATTCCGTTATTAAGACTTATTCCAATTAAGAAAATGATTCAAACATCCGTGTTTTAACTTTCAGTTATTTGATTTGTTTATGATAAGAAGTAAGCAAGATTTTTAACTAATTGTAAATTATTTCTTTTTAGAAAAAAATTATTAATTTATAAAGCAGCCATAGCATAACTTAACCTTACACAGTATAACAGCATATTTGGTAAGGCAATTCGTCTTTTTTAATTAATCTTTTTGATTCCTTCATTTGTTCTTTCCAAACTTTCGTATATGAAAAAGTGCTGTAGACTCCCCAAATGTTACAAAGTCAATCTCAATAGAAGTATTCTAGTTTCTTTCCTTTTCACCTGTTGTATTATAAATTCTTTAAGAAATTCATTTTTGGCTTGACTTTATCATGTTCAAATCAACAGTTTTACTTTTTTTTTACTTTTAATATGCATAATAATCTTCAGCCATTTTCACATTCTTTAATCCCTTCCTTGCCCCAATCCACATCCGTTAAAATACTTCAGATTCCTTTTCGTTCTGGTTTCAAACCCTCTTACTTTTCACAAAGGTTTAAAAAGAATGGCCCATTATTTTCACACACAGGGTGAAAGCACTGCTGCCACTTTTTGCATTCTAATTTTAAACGATAGTTTGTTTAGTACATCGCCGTCAAAGAGCAGAAAAACAATTCGAATTCTGGGTCATTAACATAAAACGCGCCACCGCATTCCTTTGTCCGCCGACCTCAGCCGAGAATAGTCCCCGCTCGCAGAAAAACCTCCTCTCAACCCTTTTTCGAATATTCATTTTGTTCACCCGATGGCACTGATTCGATTTTTTTGAGCTGATGAGAGGATGAGTGCTGCTCGCACGTGCGCGAGACTGTTCCTCCTTTATTTGTTTGTAACAGTGGGCAGACGTTCAAAAAAAGAAGAGAGAAACCGCTCGTTGAGTAGCTAAATTTATTTGTTTCATTGACGGCAATGATCCGCTTTTTATATCAAGCAATGTCGACTTTGTTGGACCAGCAAACTGATCACTAAAGGCGAATTGGGTCTCTCTGTGATGGATTCTGAATTAGCTTTGATTTAAAATCGCCTTCACTTTTCAGAAAAGTTTTATTCGTCTATAAATGTATTTATGAAATAGAATGAAACTTTACAAATACAAACGTTTTTGATTATCCTAAGGTGTGTTTTATGTTGTTGTTGTTTTTATCAAAATTTTATTTTCAATTTTCATGTTTTGTTTAGTTAAACATCAAAAGGGAAAATTGCTTTCATTTCTTTATTAGGTCCATTAATTTTAAAGCATTCTTATTTGCTGTTTTTAATGATCGTAAATAAAAAAAGTCCACCTTAATTCACTCGAGAAATTCACTGCTGTACAATGATCCAGTAATAATAATTTCAATTATTTTTTACATGTCGAACACATTCGATACAATGTATATTAATATATATTTTTTAAATTTTTATTGTGCAGTATTTAAAATACTTTAATAGTCAACAAACCGGTGGAAAGTTGATTATGAGAGGGATAAGAGGATTTTTAATATTTCGAACAGTTATGAAAGTAATTCTGTGACAAGATAACGCCGTTCTACTCTCAATATGTAACTGTAAATCAATTATTTTTATTTTCCTGTCAAACGAGTTTCTAAAATATGTAGTTTCGATTTTCGACCATCGTGGTAGCTGGTCAAAATTGGTAGAGGTTTTTTTTAATGACAAAAATTTGTTTGGGAATGTAAAAAGAACCATTAAATTTTGATGAATAACACATAAAAAATGGTTTTTAACCAACTAAATTGATCTTGATTTAGCTATTGATTTGTTGAACTTGTCCGAATTTCAGTTATTGTAACAATGTCAGTGTATCAATATCTCTAAACACGTTTTATCTGGAAACTAGCATATTTATATCCATTTTCTTGTAGCGGCTCCATTGAAATCCACATCCAACCAGCTACTGTTTAGCCTTCGTGGTTGTCCTTTAGAAATAAATTTAAAATAAATGTCAATTCCATTGAAGGAACTTTTAATCGTAAGAGTTCGTTTTCTTTGGTGGTCAGTCCGGCTTCGTAAAAGCGTATTGCGTTGTGGCAAAGGGAAGTGGTGATGTAACTGTCTTCGCCGTCTGAGTTTGGCCCAGTTTCTGTCGAATCGAAGCCTTTTTTTGGGAGCAATAAACACGCGCGTTTCCACTTGGAAGTTGGAGCACAATCAAAGTGTTCAGGAAGTGGGTTGTTCTATGGGTGACCGGAAGTTGTAGTAGCGTTTCCTCTGCTTCCGCTTCTGATTCAGGATTTTGTTAGGTCAGGGCAAAAAGAATTCTAATTTCAGGACCCGGCAAAAGATGTCCCTGTTGTCCAACCTTCATTTTCAATGTTAAATGAAGTAATTAGCACACAACCTCTAATTTAATCAGGGTATTTCGCAATGCTTAATATCTAGATCAAATCGAACTATAAACATGCTGAATGCTCAAAGCTGTTTGAAACAAATAATATATATATTTTTATTTCATGTTCAAAATCTACAAGCATACATAGATCTGAAAGAGTGAGTTTTCGAAGGATGGGATTTCCAGTTATAGATCAAAGCAAAAATACATAAATAAATAAAAATTAAAAAGAAAAATACCGCATATAGGTATTAAAAATTTAAAAAAATAAATTATGCATGAATTTATCTTTACTTTGTGGCATAAAATTTTAAATAAACATTGGTAGAAACGAAAGTGTTAAGGCGTTTTCTTTACCTACGAATGCCAGCGTCGTGGTATCTGGACTCTCTGGTTCGAGTCCCGGTCAGGGCATGGTTTTTCCTCTATGTTCTATCTGTAAGGTGTGGGAATAGCCCCTCCCCCGCAGAAAGAGGCTGTAAGCAAATGGGATGAGTGAGTAGCTAAGTCGTACTCATGGTCCTGATTGACGCCACCTCACAACAAGAGACCCCAATTTCGGATTAAGCCCTTTCGGTGAGCTTGTCCATGGTAAGTGACATTAGAATAACAGCACTTTCTTTAAAAATACAGCGAAAACATTGTCCATGAACTGTACTTTTTTTAAAAAAAGAAGCCAGTGTTTATTCTGAATGTTTGCGTTTGATTATTTTTATAGATGAGGATCGTAAAAAACTTCTTTTTATGATAAATTTTTTTTTATTTCTACTTCTTCCAAATATGAATCATCCGAAGAGAAATTACTATAACTGTCGAAACTTTGGCTCTGATATTTCGTTGATTCTCGGCTTTGTGGATCTCACAAAAACTAAAACTCACCAGACACTGAAACTATGTTTGTTCATCCATTGCTTCATGAATGCAAGAAGATAGATAAACAAATTTCCAAGCAGAGCTTTCATCAAATTGTAAATTTCTATTTAAAAAATGACTATCTCTCTAGTAGTGTGCACGTTAATGTAAATCACCGACTAGACTAGGAAATGTCGGTATGTGATCGTGGCACAATAACCGCAGATCCTATTGAATGTAGGAAATATAATTGATATTTTGGAGTTTAAAATGGCACCTAGATTTCCATCCGTGTGTTATGAAGCCAAAAGTAAACCCTGCAGTGTTTCGACACACGAAACGGGAATATTTCCATTTTTATGTAGTGCTTTGTAGAAACAGATTTTTAAATCTACTTGTACATCTGCAAAATAGAAAAAAAAAGAAAATATTTTTAAAAATTCAATAAGTTTACTTTTTTTTTGTCAAACCTCATATCTAAAATCCTCAAAAACAATAAGTAAACCAAACAACTACACATATACTTGAAGGATCTATGAAAATTATTTAAGAAGTAGAATTTGCGGTTTAGAGGAATGCATATAGCAGCTTTTTCTTGTCTTCATAATACAAACAAGCACATATAAATAACATTTTATAATTTAAGAACACATTAAAAAGTCGAACAATGAAAGGTATTTTATTTATTTATTATTAAAAAATAGATAAATAAGTATGTACTTTGCAAATAATCCTATATAATGCAGCAAAAGTATAACTGTAAAAGCGAGATTCAAATTTTATTTGTGTTTAGTCACATCTTTCATCTCGCTTTCTACTTCCTTTTTTTTAAAAACTGAATACCCTTTCACAAATGAAGAATCTTTTTTAAAAGTCACGTTCACTATCAGAAAAATGTTAGGCTTTATTAAATTTAAAAGAAAAAAATCTCCTAACTATTTAAGAAAAAGACTGATGGAATCGAAATTTAAAGAATGGCGAATGACTTATTCGAATGTATTTTTTTTCTCAACTTTGTGATCGGTTAAGTATATTTAATGCAGTAATGATGGACTAAAATATTTAATTTATATCCAATTCGTCGATTTCGGAAGGCAATTGGTATACATAATTTTTATGCCAAATATTATAAATTTTTTTCAACATTCTACAACAAGTTTTCTCATAAAAATAAATGGTATTTGAAATCAATTCGGTGTTTAGAGAATTTTCTAAAAAACAGAGATATGATTGCATTCCATTTGAGTAATATGATGAAAATTTTTATATCTATCATATAGTTATTTTAAATCTAAGCATTTTCACACAATCAATGCTTTTTGATTTATGCTTGGTTTATAATGAATATTAATAAAAAAATTATTTTATTTTTCAGGTTTCTGTCGCTGATCTGCGCGTTCATCACATTCCTACAGAGCTTACACGCTGTCACAGCATTAGTAAGTATTTTTTCAATAACCCAAATGCTTTTTTAACATTTGTTTTACTTCAAATTTTTTGAATGAGTATTAAAAACCAAAACCATATCTTTTATATCTAATACTTTCTTTCAAATTTGTTAACTTAGTTACTTGAAAGAGATTTAAAAATCAAAAAGATACTTTTGAAGTTATTTTTCTACGTATTTAGAATATTCTCTATACTTATCACGGAAAATGTTTTAAAAATTTTAGAGACTGTGAGCGGGTCTTTGCTTTTTGTTTAAAACTTTTTGCTTTTGAAACAATGAAGCTAAAATCAATATTTTCGCCTATGCACTTTTTTTAAAATTTAGACTACAGAAGCTAATTTGAAAAATCACTTAGAAGAAAATTATTTTGAAAACACGAAACAATTACAATGATTTATGTAGTATGTTTTATGCGCCAAAAAAAAAATCCATAAATTTAAGAGCGGATAATCTATGACATTTTTTTTTACAACAATGAAGGTTTTGCGGTACTTGTTTGCACTTTATTTGGAAGAAAGCGAAATGCCTGCATCTTCCACTGAGCACGCACATACTTCAGTGATGAATTAAAAATATATCATGCTGATTAAAAAGGGAAATGAACACTATTTGCTAATTAGTGTAATACAAAGATTTTTTTAAATATCTTATTTAACATCATATGTTGGTACTGATGTATTCCTAATTCGGTTGTTCTTTTACTTCCGCTTCGATCGTATCAGTAATTGCATCCTTCTGTTTGTAACTATTTTTACTTGTCTCTGTTCTGATATAAAGAAAAAATGCAACCCATTTCTCTTCATGTTAAAGAAAGCAATAGTATGAGAATCTTATTTGTAGTTAATATCCAAAAGTAGCACTTTTTTCATCGCAACAATAAAACTGGAAAAAATGCGAGAGAGAAAGATGAGACTAACAGATGAAAAAATTATTCTGAATTCCATCACAACAATAAAAAAATTTTTAATGAATTCTCATAACTAATTAAAATAAAGGAAAAACTTCGAGGGAATAAACTTTTTATCACTAAAAAATTTATCTTTTAAATTAGCATAAAAATGATCTCTGATGGATATTATTTCTCAAAATGATCAAGAATGTTTAATTTTCAGTTAGTTAAAAATTTTAAAATTTTTCCCCGGTGAGTACCTGTTATTCAAGAAATAGCTTCGTGCCATGCTGGATCGTTTCAGATCCAAATGTCATTCCCGAGAAGCATTCTATGCGTTACGTTCCAATCTGCAGACTAGGATTTCTGCTGCATGCAAATTGCGAAAAATGCGCAAACTTAAAAGCACTATTACGTGGAATTGATGATTCCGTTTCCATTTTTAAAAGTGAAGTATACATTGTTTGCTAATAATAATAATAGTAATAAAAGGAATCAATTGTTATAAAATGCAAAAAAAAGAAATTCTAAAAATTTTTTAAGTCAATAGCTCCCTTTAAACTGTTGGCTGCTACTTAAAAAATAGCTTCAAAGAGGTCAGGAAGCTCTGAAAGCGTGAACTGGAGGCGGCACTTTCTGATACTAATAAAAGCAATGATAAAGGTAACTGCTTACTGTGAAAGTTTACAAAGCAATACTTTTCAAATCCCAATAAGCATTCTTCACTAAAAAATATTTTGTTATATCTTAACCCTTTGCACTCGATGGTGCTTCTTGTGCACCCTTCAAGACATCATTTTGATGTTTTATTTATTCATTTTTCAATTTTGATTATTGAAAATACCAACAGGATGGTAAAAAGAAGGAGAAATTCAATTTTAAACACACACACAAATGTGGAGCAATAAACAAGTCCTTGTATATTGAATAATTATACATCGAATGACTTTCCCAGGTGCAAAGGGTTAAATTGAAGTCGCGAAAGTCTACAAAGGAAAAAAAGTCAATGCGATTTTTTTTTCTGCTTAATTATATAACGAAGAAGAAATTTTATGAAACACGGTTTGAAAACATCAAGTAAAATATTATTTCTGTTCCGTGTTTGTTTTCCAAACTGAGCACTTCGGTAGTTTTAAGCACAAAGTTGTATTGATGGTCATCAATAAAAATATTGCTTCAATATATGTTGACAGTATTTTTATGTCTAGAATATCGATCTTAAATTGCTTTCAACAGAACAGGAGCTTTATATTAATTTTCAAACACTTCCTGAAAGGGAAATAAGTCCATTATAAATAAGATGCTCTGTTCAATCAAATTTGCTTCGTTTGAAATAATGATACAATATAAGGGCAAATTACTTTATGGAGGATTAAATCCAAAATGAATGTTTTTTAAGCATGCAACTTCAAAGCTTTAAAAGCAATTTTTATCCTAATACTCGTTATTTATGAAAGGAAAAATATGGTTTAAAGTTTATATCAGCAAACAATATCTTTGATCGATAGAATGCCCTCTCGAAATCGACATGCAATCAGTTTTACCTATAATTTAAAAAATTTGCCGCTGATTCAATAAATCCATCCTATGGCGCATAGAGTCCTCTATATCTCTGTGCAGTGAATTATATCGCTGCATAGTATGATGAAGTTCTAAAATAGAAATGAATTCGGAAAAATACGAATAGTTCGTCCGTTTCATAAATAGTCTCTTTGTCTTGCCTCTATCAATTAAATCCAATTCTGCAACGAAGTGCATTTTCCACTCCAGTCAAGGCTGCCGCAAAAGAAAGGCGAAGGTCGCAACTCTTTCCGGCCATCCGAAATGCTAATCAGCTGCCCGCGCGCCACGCGAAGCGTTTTCTAAACCTAATCTAATTGGCATTAACTTTATCTTTCGCAAGGGGCAACAAATGGTTTTTTTTTTTCAATTCCTCCAGAGAAAGATACTTAATGACACAAAAGATTTCATTTTTGTATTACTCTGAAGAAGACTCATTTCTGAAGCAATTAGAAAAGGCATTTTAATGGCTGAAGAAGGATTCACAAGGAATGATAGAAAACAGTTGAAACTCTTGAGCTTCCTACTTATTTCCGAATTATCTTAGAAATGATATTTTAAAGATTTATGCATTATTCATACCCAATAATGTGAATCTGTAATCTTCTCGGGCATTTTATAGCGAAGCATTAAGCAGAACTTTCTTATGAATCAATGTATTGCTTTGAATCAGCGAGGCATTTAGTCATCTCGAGGTCTTCAACAATTTTCATTAAAGCGGTCGATTTATTTTCGTGTTTCCACTCATCTTCGGATTTGGAGAGAGAAAAGGTCAAGAATTCTACCCTCGGTTTTAACAAGGATTATCCAAAAGAAACGTAGGATTAAATCTGCCTGCTGCGATTACGTTGGTTTCTTCAAACTCCCAAGTGAAGAAATTCGAGTCAATTTCTCTTTCGGGAATTCAGTCTAACGGTATGGATAGCCTTAGATGATACCTAGATGCTCCTTTGTGCATCAAATTCACGAAAGTTTTTTTTTTTTTTAAATTTAGTGCATTGTACACGTTGCTACATTATATGCCTAAAAATGTAGAAGGATCATTATTTTTGGATTTTCGTTAATTATGAATGTCTCGAAGTAGAATCAGCATTGAGCGAAATATTCTCTCCCTGCAAAGAGAGCAAGGGTGCAAAAATGTGGTTCTCTCTAATATAATAAGACAATGGTAACCGAACTATCTGACACACACGCACGCTGTCTTATAGTGTAAGACATAAAATCAAAGATATCTTTTCCATCCTGCAGTTACAATTTTAGAAGCATTAACGCCCCTTCAAAATGCAATCGCATTCACACCTTTCCAATTTTCAGGCGCCTTTGAGGAGCCGGTCCCTTGCGAGGAATCGCCGACAAGCGTACTTAACGGATCTCCAGCCTGCAGCCAGCTATCCGAACAGGAGCGTCGTCATTCAGCAAAGCCAGCGGATCCCCGAGTTCGGTCCCTGGGGGCCGTGGACCGAAAGCAGCCACTGCTCCAGATCCTGCGGCGGGGGAATAGCTTACCAAGACAGAATATGCTTGGATGCGAGGTGAACTGCCTTTTTCTTTATGGGCAACAGAGATTTTTATAGAATAATAGGCATTATAGGGTTTGTGGTTTAATGCGCATTGGAACGGAGAGTGGAAATGCCTGACAAACAGTGAGTACAAAAAAAAAAGACCGAAATTTTTCCCTTCAGGGATTTATTATTATTATTATTATGAGACTTTGATAGAGATTTCTCTGACACGAGTATATTTAGGAAAGAAAATTTTGGATATCTCCAAAAGAGTGTTGTAAGCAATAAAGGTTTCTTTATCCCTTTGCTCGGAGCTATAGAAAAGGCTGGAATCAACAGATTTATAGAACATTAATTAAATAAAAAGTGGGCATTGAATCAGAAAATGAAGGAAAATCTTAGAATAAAAAGTTAATATGAGCCAAATTAAGAAAAAAATTAGTAAATTAATTAAACCAAACGGCTGAAAGCAAAACTAGATAACAGTTTATAATGAAGTTAACAAAAATAATGCTGCTGTTAACAATTATATAGTGGCTGTATTTAAGATTATTTTTGTTTAAAAAAACGCCCAGAAGCAATGAATTGTTCCTGGTTCGGTGTTCAGTTGCGCCAATATAAATGTAGCAAAGGCAGCTCTGATTATTTTTTAGTTAATGTACTGTTATATTTATTAATTGCCATGGATTTGATTGGGTTGTATTATATTATTAAAAAAATCAATTTATTAATGAATTTCCTACATACATAGAGAAAGCTCCGTCTTAAGTATATAATAGATTTCTCAACTCTGGACGTTAAATATGGGTGAAAATGACTTTTCCTTCTCCCACAGAGCGGACGGGAGACACAGTTGCGTCGGGGCGTCGAGGAGATATTTTTCTTGCAACGTGGATGTAAGTACCTTCTTCTTAACCTAATGAATCGCATTCCTTAATGCGAAAAATGTATCATAATTTTGTTCAAATGTTTATATTCAAATTGGCAGATATTACTATTTGTAATATGCAGCAAGACCGGATAAACTTTGTGCAGCCAGATTCGTTGTTTGGAAGACATAAAAAATTTCCCGAAGAACTGTACCTCTACAACCCATAGTTTTTTTTTTAAAAAAAAGGTGATAAAAAATGTATGATTTTATATCCGATTTACAACTTGAACTTGAAATAGGAAGATGATCGAAATGTCCCCGCGCATATGGAGACATGCAAGCTTGAGTCTGTACACGTTCTAGCATCGTAGTGTCCACAAAAGTAAACGCACTGTGAAGACGAGCGGACCGAGTCCATTTCTGAAGGAACTGGCTCTCGATAAACCAATTATTTGGCAAGCATTTGCACAGCTGTATTTTGCATCGTAAGAAATCTAAAGTAGCAGATCTGGAGATCTTGGTGACCATGAAATATGATATCGACGCCCATTCCAGCTGCCGAATAAAGGTTTTTTCGTAAACTGGATATGACGTCAGATATTTTCTCGCATTTTTCTGGAAAACTATGGGCCGTAGAGATACAGTTCTTGGGACTCATTATGTCTTCCAAGCAACGAATCTGGTTGTACAAAGTTTATCCTGTCTTGATGGGACATATATATATATAT
>JAOUZG010002851.1:1358904-1394304 GCA_026289955.1 Argiope argentata | reverse complement strand
TGTGTGTGTGTGTGTGTGTGTGTGTGTGTGTGTGTCGTCCTATTTAATAATGACATATTTTTCATCCGATACAGGACTGTCCTCCAAATTCTAAGGACTTTAGAGGAGAGCAGTGCGCAAGGTTTAACTCTGTGCAGTATAAAGGAAAATATTACAGCTGGATCCCCTATTACAGTCGTAAGTTTATGAAAAATTAACTAACCCCATAATTTGATAAAGAGTTAAAGTTGACCCCGCTTTGAGCAGCGCATCTCTTTACACTTGAAAACATCACATCCTGTGAATTCAACAAGAGGTCTAGAATTTTTTAAAAAACTGTTTTCCTTTTGCTATATTTTTTAGTGTCCGCTTTCTTTATTTCTCCTTGTTAAGAAGGAGAATTCCTTCTTCGAAAAGTTTATCATCCTGCATCTTATTTTTCATGGGCATCTAACTCTAAGAATCGATTGCTGGTGACTAACAGGCAAATTGGCATACCGGGGGTGGGGGGAGGAGAGCATTTCTATGGTGTGGAATTTACTTCGCTTGCAGTCTGGGGTTACTTTTGAGTTTTAATCCCTCTGCGGAAAAAGCCGTACATTTCAATGAAAATTTATATAAAAAGGAATTCAAATCTTCAAAAATCTTCCCGCAAAATAATTGACAGACCATATGTCCGAAATACAAAACTTTGTATCCAATCCTTTCATTGGTAATGAGCAGATATTTAAAAAGAGAGAGAGACAGAGAGATCAGAGAAGAATCTCATCGCATACATTTACTGTAGACGCAATATAAAGACACTTCTGAATTGTATGTGAATAGAAAATTCACCTGGTAACTCGTAATTCCGTTTCTTTTTAACAGATGATGGCAAGAAGTGTTTTATCCAAACTTATAAATCTTTCAATTTCAAGGGAATAATAGTATAATATTGTTGTATCCAGTTTCTTCGCAATTATTTTTGTTTTGATTTAAATTTCTATTGAATTATTTATTTTAAACTATTAATGGCTCAGTTCATTTAACACTCTCTGTTTTGCTCATTTTTAGTGATTAATCGAGTTTTGAAACCTTACCTTCAAAAAAAAGTACCGCTATATTGTGGAGAAACTTTTTCAAAATGGCATATAATGATCTAAGGGTTTCCATGAATATTATGAAAGTTAGACTTAGGTTAAACTTCTTTCAAATTTGTTATTCGCTGTATATATTTCACTGGAATATATTTTTGTATATTTCATTTCGCCCATCTTTATCTAAATGATTGACTCTTCAAATAGTAGCTGATTTCCCAAATGCATACCTGCAGCCTTATGTAGACATTTCAAATCGGTTCCGTCGAGATAATTGCTAAAATTTCTGAAATATACTGAAGAGCCAGAAAATCTAGCAAAGCGGATTAAGCGATGGGGGTGTTCAATCCATCAGCGTTACGCGTTGAGGTCGACCGTGCGTATGCAAGACTGCAAGTGTCTGAGGTCTCTATTTCATTGATCCTTGCTGCTGCAAGGACGGGCTATCCAGATTTAAAGAACTTTCAACAGGGATTGATCATTGGAGCGGGGGAGAAGGGGCACCGCATTTCCGAATTAGCGATGAAATTTGGATTTTCGGGCAAGACTTTTTCACGGATGTACCGCGAATATCGGTAAAACTTTAAAACCATAACAGCGGTGTAACCGGAGAAATACATTCACAGATCACAATAATCGACGGCTAAAAGAAATCCTTGCACGAGATAGACGCCCAACTTTTCCTCAAATTGCTGCGGATTTGAATGTAAGCCTATCAACAAGTGTAAGCGTGTGCATTGTGCAACGTGCCCTAATTGATACCCACAGACCATCTCGTGCGCCATTTTTGACTCAGCGACACAAGGCTCTGAACCTTGCTTGGATTCACCAACACCGTCATAGGATTCTTATTGATTGAAAAAACGTAGTAGTGATGACCTGAGGAGTCACGTTTCCAATTGTATCGAGTGGATGGCTGTGTAATGGTGCGGAGAAAATCCCATGAATCCATCGATCACTTGCATCCATTCATGCCTTGCATGCATCCCGACGGTCGTAGATAATTCCAACAGGATAATGTGCCACCTCTCAGGTGAACAGTTGCTACCGAAAGGTCTGAGAAGCACTCTTCTAATTTTTTCCCCTCTCTGAGCCACCTAATTCATCTGACATGAACATTATAGAGCATATCTGGGATGTTCTAGAAGGTGTTGTCCTTAGGAGATCTCCACGACCTCGCACTCCAATGGCTTTGTGGACTGCCCTGCAGGAATCATGGTGCGAAGTGTTTACGAAATGTCTTAGCAAATGAATTGAATCCGTGTCACACCGTGTTGCGGTAGTTTTACGTGCTCGTGGGGAATGTACAGGATATTAGATTGGCGTACTATTTTTTCTAATATTTCAAGGTATATGAAGTAAATTGCTAAGATTTATCAAATCAGATGATAATTTTGTCTAAAATAAATTTTGTGATTGATATTTTTGTCAATAGCTATGTTTTTAATTTAGGAATATGTAGGAAGAAAATCTAATTTATCTCTGATAAAATGTCGTCTTTTTTTCCTTAAGTTGAAAAATTATCCATTTGAAGTGAAAAATTTCGAAGTTTTATTGCTTTCCAAATTAAAATGTGATGAATTCAAGCTCTTTCATGCCTTTCCATTCTAGTCCAATCTCCGTGCGAACTGAACTGCATGCCGAAGGGGGGCACCTTCTACGCCAGGCTCGACTCCCGAGTGATTGACGGGACGCGGTGCCGGGACGACGGATCCTTCGATGTCTGTGTCGACGGACAGTGCATGGTAAAGACATTTCTTTGACGTGAAATCAGATTTCCTAGAACGTGTAGCTCATTGATATTCAACATATTTACTTATTCTAACCGAAATTACAGGATAATTAAAAACCGAATTTTAATAATGCAACACATAGCAATCATCTTCGACCGAGCATGTGCAAGAATTTAATTGATCATTTCCATGAATTTTTTTTCAGATTTTTTCTTCTGTCACATTTCGTATCCTTTTAGTGAGAAATCTTTAGAAATTTACATAAACAAGATGATTTTTTTGCTATAGAGCATAAGGATAATAACCAGAAAGGTTGTCGGAAGTGTTTTCCCGATAATGAATACGAAATCAAAGATACAGCATAGACTAAACAGGAAAATAATTTAAAATGCTAAGGTAGTCCAATTGAGTGAATTTGAGCAATACAAAACTCGTGTAATTTAACAAATCCTAAGCAACAAATAAAGCATAGGCAGAATACTTTTGAATTTAATATTTACAGATTTACCACTCGATGTGATGAATATTTCGCGTATGTTGTTTTTTATGTCACTGTCCAGGTTGGTTATAGTAAAGGCGTATTCCCACGCATGATATATTTTATATTATTTATCCATAACAATTTTATTTATTAACTGACAAAGCTCCCATAACTTTATTTGCGATTAGGTTCTTTGATTCTACATCCATTTGTAATTATAACTGCCTTATGTCCGCTTGTTATGTTTTAAATGATAAGCCTATAATGATCATCGAAATGAACGAAAACAGTAATCTTAAAAGAGGTGAAAGAACCAAATTTAACTCCTGGTGTCCAGAAAACTAACTTTCTATTTTCAAAAAAAAAAAAAGCAAAATGACGCGAGATTCCGAAAGTCGCATGGAACGGAGACATTATCAAAGAAGCCAAATCTCTTATTTATGATTCATTTAACCGGCTAGAACACACAGAAAGACACGTAGAAAAGTCTTTAGATTCGAAGACCTAAAAAATCGCTGGCTGCACATGAGGAATCTCTCAGAAACACAGAAAGACTCGTTATAAAGCAGTTATTGAGAGAATGTTCGTTCATAGTTTCTTCCGAGTAGTGTTTAAACTCAACATACAGAATGATGGGGAAAATTTCTTACATTCAGAAATGGTTTCTGCTCTGCATTCACCTCACATAACTCGAGCGGTGAATTGCAAACCCTATTTGACATTTTAACCCAGAACATGTAGTTACAGTTTAAAGAAAGACTAATTGCGATATACCATCTGTGAATCATGTCCCCAACATAGCAAAGATCTAGCCGAAAAACCTGAAGGAAAAAGGCAAATGACCGATTCATTCATCCTTCGAAGCATCTTCATCTAACTAGACTTCCTTCGCAGATGAAATATTATAGTTTAAATAGACATCATCAATATCTCCACAGATGACTCAAAAAAAGAGCAGGACATTGGAGTCGTGGTATATGTTGATCAATGACATCTTGTCCCACCACTAGTCTATCTAACCGAATGACGCACAATACCATTTCTCCAGCTGAATTCACCAAACTCAACGAGATATTTAAATACCCATCTCAATTTCTAAACGACAGCATCTGTAAAATACATCTTAATAATAAAATAAGTATCAGATTGGCATCCATTGATTTAAAAAAATACAAAATAGATAATGCGAAATTTTTTTTATCATATGCCTTTCAAATCCAGCTATGAAAGTCACATGGTAAAAAGCCTATGTAAACAACATGAAAAATAAAAAGCAAATCAAATGGCTAAAGGAGCAAATTTATATGTAATCAAAGCTTCCTAAACCACATATAAAATAGTTCCTCTGAAAAAACATGTTAGAGGAATGGCAAAGTTCTTGGAGAACTTTTGATATTTGACAGGCAGAAAACTTTTTGATATTTTGCCCGTAGTTAGCCTTCGTCTTAAGAAGGGTATTAAGAGAGGGTATCATATTATTTTCGAAGCAGGGTCTTATACCGAACCACAACCTGTCGGTAGGGGGAGGTGTAATCTCCACTTTATTACGCTGTAGAGGGACTCATCACAGTCTTATGGCAAGTGAAAAAACTAACACCATGCCAGGCTCGCACAAGGATAACTGAAAAGCGTCGCTAACAACTTCCTCTTCAAACACACAAACAAAAAAAGGGTGGAAATAAAAAAAATTTCCTTCTCTAATCTCTAATCTCGAGCATCAAGTGTTAAACATTCTCTGACCATTGAAAAATGCCAAGGCAATAATTTATTTGCATCTATAATTATTATAATTAAAGTTAGGAGCTTTTCTTTCTTTGTAATTATTAAGCAAATTATTTTGTATCATGATTTTTAATGCCTATCCATCAACCATGTTACGATAGCATATACAGAATTAATGCTAACGTTTAACATATTGATATAACTTTTTGTGTGTGATTGTAAATTCTATAGATAATTATTTCCGTTTTATTTTCTTTGAATGTTCTGTTTCATTAACATCTATTTGCGATGTATTCAGATCGCTCAGAGACCAGAATGGTTACGGTTACTGAGTGATGAGACGACATTCTGTTCTGTAATACTCTTAAAATGCATTTAATGATTTTAGAAACAGCTAGTATATCAGAAATAAGATACCTACTGGCGGCGGCATGAGGGAAAGGCATTGCTAATTTAGCTGATTCTCGGTTCTCCAGTGCAATATCGCCTACGAGAGGCTGGCCGTGGTCATAGAACACGATTTCTGCTTCAGCCGTGGCCATTAGGTCTTTACTTGCAATTTTAGCCACCACTGTCACAACGACGTTCTTTCGATTTAATTCCAAATTACGTTTCTAGGATTTCTTTTACCAATCCTATTCGCTACACGCACAGATATCTGCTTTTTGGAGAGCGAGTCTATATTTTAACTGAAACCCTTAGTTTAGATTCTTATCGTTTCACATCTTTCTTATTATGTGTTTAAAATTTTAAAGATTTAGTGGGTGAAAAAAAAGGCACTCTAAACCTTTCGATTTTCTCAAATCCATTAGTTTTTTAATGCATCTCAAATTTTACCTTTCTCAATGGTTTGTTTTATTATTTAAAAAGCATTGCATTATTATTATCCTCATAAATTATTCTTTTATGTTCACTTTAGTTTGATTTTTATCCCTCGTTCATCCTTGCGGTTCCTTTTGGGCCTTATCCCAAAACACTCCACCGTATTACAGTTCTGATTTCTTTTTATTTTAGCTTATTAATTGAATATTTAAGAAGTGATTCCTCAAGTTTATCAGCAATTGTTTCCATATGATTACATTAAAGCTACAATATCTATACACTGACTCTGAGTATCTTCATTTTTTTTGTTAGGATTTTTATTCCTCGTGAGTAAAAAGGTTTTAGGTTCAAGTGTCTCATAGTTAAAACTAAAAAAATTGTGAAGTTCTCTCCAAACTCACACTGGAATAATTTCAAAACAGAGCACTTATCTATATGAATTTCACTGTTTCATTCTTGATCTATGATTAAGAATCAATTACTCAGCCGGCGACTTCTTTTCTTCTGTTAATTTTATATTATAAAATTGGTTGTCTCATCATATCTCTTGTAATTGATGTAAAATCTTAACTACTTAATTAATACTTAGATAAAAAATAAAAATTGGCCGATCGACAAATTTGCCATTTAACAATGAAAGAGAAATTTACAATTTACATCCCCATTCACGAAAGCAAAGATATCATCGTCATAATAATTCCTGATAAATCCAACAGCAGCAATCTCATTAACTTGTCATATCTCTGTGCGAGAGGTCGTCGCGCCTTCGCAGAATCGTCGAACATTTTCGTTTTAATTGATGTTTTTCTACAATATTCGCCTTGCAGAGCGTCGGTTGTGACAAAGTGCTGGGATCCACCACCAAAGTGGATGAGTGTGGTGTGTGCGGAGGAGACGGGAGTTCATGCAGAGTGGTCAAAGGAATTTTTGATGAAGATAACTTCGAAGTAGGTAAGTAAAATCGGGTCAATTTTTTCAAAGCTTTTCACCTTATAAAGTTTTTATCAATAATATTATATGAATATTTATTTTTTACGCAATAATTTAAAATGTTTATTTTACTTCAACATTGCTTCAAATGGAATACGTCTTCTAATTTATTTTACACAGATTTGCTTAATATGCCTGATCATCAATAAAATTCATTTCTCCTTGGAGAAATCATGTTATTTACAAATGTGTGAATAAGGACAATGTGCATGTGTAATGCTGGACTATAGCCTTACAGATCTTTTTCATCACTATCCATATCCCTTAAATATTTCCTTCTTCTACCCCTTCCTCTGCTGCCAAAAAGGGAGGTGGTGAAACTACCCAATTTTCTTGAGTAAATTTTCCCATTCCGCTACCGATGTGACGTGGAAGTTTGGAGAAGGGTTGCCACCTCAGGTATCGTTTTCGCCATCTGACCGTGATTCAAAATGACGAGATTCGTTTTAAAATTTCTCAATGATGCTTTAAAACGGAACGTTGATGTAACTGAAAATGAACCAAACTAAACTAAACCCATCCCTCTCCCTCAGAGAAAATTTATTCCTGTCTGTGTATTTAGACTTTATTTCGTCGCATTTCCTTATATGTGGACGTATTGGCCACGCAATCTATTTTTTTCTCGAAACATCTTTATAAAAGTACTGCGAATCGAACTTTTGTGGGGAAACGACATTTTAAACATTTAATCTTAAATTTAAAAAATTGCCAGATAAAGATAGAAAATATATATAGTTAATAAATTAATAAGATAAAAATATTTTAAATTCATCGTAATAAATGTAAGCGTGTTTTTTTTGCATTTTGATGATTTATTTGATAGTTCTTATTCAAATGTGACTGAAAGGAAGTTCTCGCAAAATTTCAGGCCAATGCTATTCGCTGCGGTGAAGAAGAATTTTTTATTTGAAAAAAAACTCACTAGGACAACTCCAAAGAGTACATCTTCACAAGGAATATCAAATTATCCTGTTGCAGTGACGCATGTAGCTTTATCTATTCAAAACAAATAGTAGTAAAAAAGAGGGAATCTTTAAAGGCATTCCTTTTGGGAAGCATCATAGTACAATTCAGTATTATACATGAATAGTTTTTCTTTCCTTTCAGTATACAAGACTTGTAGTAGACAAGACAAAATATAGAGATTGTTAACCTCAGAATGTTCAGTATCCACCATGTTTTAGAGCTCTATAGGAATAAACTCTAAAAGAAATTGGAATCATTTGAAGATGTGCATATAAAGATAAAAAATGCAGCCACTAGAATTAACCAATTTGAATTGCAATAAATTAATACGATCAGAACTGATATTCATATACAAAAAATGGAAAAAAAAGTATCTGATGGGACAGAAACCAGTATCAAAGAATGAAGAACTCCGGAACTACACGCATCCTTCGTCATTTAATATCTCAGGAGGGTAGAATCGTCGAAAATGTTAGTTTCGAGACACCGAAATCAACTGCAGCAGAAATGCACCACGGCCGGTCCGACTACTGAAGCGACCAACGATCGCTACTTCAAAGAATTTGCGTGGAATTTGCAATTTTTTTTCGTGAGGAGGTCAGCACAGTGAGATAAGGATGCAACGCCATTTATTTCGATGGAAGACTTCCAATAGTTTATTTTTTTAAAAAAAAAATTATAATTTTCTAAATTGTTATAAATAAACTAAAATAATCCAGAAAAAAATTAATTCTAATTAGTAACGATTAAAAATTTTTAATCGTTACTAATTAGAAATTAGAAACTTTTTAATCAAATATTTTGAATTGAAAGCAATTTTAGCCAACTCAACAATTTGAGACTATTTGTTATTAGATGGAACTTGATTAACAATGAATATCCTCTCCTATAAAAAGGGGCCGTGCAAGCGAGTGTGTGTGCGTATCATCATCGTATGAGCTAGAAATCAGACTTCTGCCCTCGGGTGCTTAGGGCTCCATACTCTGAGAATCCACTGCAGCGCTCTTTCCGTTGTATAGCGGACACGTCATCATCATCGAAGAACTTATAAATTACTCCTTCGATGATTGAACGGAGTGCATATACATCCCATGATTTATACATCGATAAGCAGCGATCAAACGTTATTAAATGACAAGCAGTCCCATATCAAACACCTTGACCTGTTCTTTGCCCTTCAGCTTTTCTGAATGCCACGGTGGCGTGGTGGTAAGGTTTCAGTTTCGGAACCGAAGGGCTTCAGATTCGAGCCCCAATTCCACGGAAGAACTGCCATGTAAGTATCCCCGATACACATTAAATCTGTGGGGACCAAAAGTTCACCCGCTGGTGTAACGCAGAAGTCTGGAGAGGGAGTGGCATCTGACTGCGACTCAAAATGACGATGTCCATTTCAAAATAGTCCTAGTGTTACTTTAAATCGGAAACTTAATAAATTTAAGCTGAATTAAGCTTTGGTTATGCTTCAAATCCTCTCATCTCTGTGCTTTGATGTGGTGCTGGAAATGAATGCATAGATCAATGTCTTGTAGTCAAGATGAAAAGAATCACGTGGTCTACCTTAATATAATCCTCACGTTGTTTCAAAACTGGACGCAATTATAAAAGCACTAAAATAAGCCGGGAGAGCTCCCTTAAGTTGCAACTTATTAAAGTAGTAGGGGCATTTACGGCATGGATAATTTTTTTCTTCATTATAAAATCTAGATCGTTATGATGAAATAAGTTATCAAAAAATCATTCTCTCATAATAATTTTTCGCGATCGTATTGAAAACTTGGAAGGTCTTTCAATTGCCTGAAGCAGCATTCGGAACTCATTCTTGTTAAATACCTACCTATGAATTGCTTCGAAATCTCCTGGGGGGGAGGAATGTGCGATAGAGGAAACTTTAGAGAAACCTGAAATCCAATTCTGTACCTGCATTCAGAAACAACGGTCCAGACCGCACATTCCCAGGTAATTGAAATAGAAACAATTACTAATTGGGATCAATAAATACCTAATCGGTTAGAGAGACAAATTGGAGTAAGAAGACAAAAATATATTCAAGACACTTTGGGTATTAAAAGATAAATAATTATTTTTTTCAAGGTTACAATGATATGCTACTGATTCCTGTTGGAGCCACGTCCATTTTGATTCAAGAGGTGAAGCCGACAAACAATTTCTTCGGTAAGGAAAATTCTTTTTATAAATTCATTTATTATCTTTACAAACATCATCGAGCAAAATAGTTTGAGTCAATAATTTCCCTCAGTATCAAATGAAAATTGTAAACTTAATTTGCCTTCAAAAAATTGGAGTCTCAAACTTGAACATGCAAACAATCTACTCTCAAATCATTTTTGTTTAAGCGCAATTGAAACAAGTGTCTCTGTTTGATATATGCTATATCCGTTAGACAACGCAAAATATTGATTAAAGCAAAATGATAAATAATTAGAGAAATATAATGCTTCAATGAAACAATGATTGAAGTATCGAACGATATTTTTTTATTTATTGAAATTAAAATCGCTATCAGCGTACACATCCAAAGTTATTCTAACGGTTCTCGACGATGTTCTTGAAACATTATTCCATCTTAGATGTTTATCTAATTAGAAACTTTTTTTATTTATTTCTAGCGAAATTTCCCCCCTCGCTTTCGTTTTTTCTTTATCTAACCTTTCTGCCTTATTTAAGGACGATTAAAAATAAACCGCTGTACGTAGACGACCCCTCAAAAATCCGTTAAATCAGATGATGTAGGGTTAAATTCGAAAGGACCATGCAATCAGATCCGCTTACCAGGAAATTCGCTATTCGACCAGTGCTTCGCCACTGCAGTACGGTGAGCTGTGGAACTATTGTGTCGAAATCAAACATGTGGAAGTACTGTCAGAGGAAGTTCCTATCATGAAATCAGGAATAACCCCATTCAGAGACTCATAAACGTATCTGTCTTCCGTCAACCTTCTATCACACAGTACGCGTCCAAGCAAGCGGTTTCTGAAAATTCCACACTAAGCATTCACAGAAAATTGCCTCTGATGGTGAATAGTAGAAAACACAAATGAATTTGCTTCCGGTTAAAAGTGCTCATTTTCAGGGTTTATGCACCCATCTGGTTTAAAACGGCATGCTTTTGTCCGAATTACGTTTTTCGGGAAACAGGGATTAGCATCCTCCTTACTAAGATCCCAGTCACAAAAATCTAGACTCTCTGTCCCTGAACACCGTGAATGCTGAAAGGAGGCCGTCTATTCCGTCTCAGTATTCCCCACAGTGCTGCGCGTGATAAGTTCCTTTCTGAAATGCGTGTACTACCGTGTGGATGACTGCAAGCGTAAGCCAAAATATCGACATCTTCATCAGCATGGGGCTACCTGGTCCCCCTTCAAGATATGCGCTTTATCTTTCACGCATTCTTTGCACCAATCGGGAAATAATTCTCCCAGAAGGAAGTCGGGAATTGTGCTATGAATGCCAAAGTATTGCGATTCCATAAATTGTAAAGCATGAGGATTTCGAAAAGTCCTTCATTGCTGCATTGTGACGTACAGTTTGAGCAGACTAACTGCATTCTCAAAATGTGGCAGAACTGTGAACTCTTTATGCGCTGGTTATTCTTACGAAAGCTTTGCTATTGATTTAAGAGCACAAATAAGATAATGCAATGACGCTTCTGTTTATATAATGGGGCGTACCAATAAGAGGCATATATTTGCATATACAAATATGTCTATGCTTTTTTACTAGTTCATTGATTATGCTATTTTTAAGTTAAATTCTGTCATTCAGGATATAACATTTTAAACCATTTTTCAGGAAGCATATATTTTAAAATGTGTATTTAAAACTAAAGATATGAAGCCTATTTTATTTCCTTACGATGCATTCCTGGGCCGCATCATCTGCGCTGAAACTGTAAACATTTGCATTTTTATTTGTGGCTGACTCCTCACCAACTTTGTTTTTAAATATCTTTGAGATATTTCATGAAAAAATCAGAAATTTTGTACATGGCTTTATTGGACGATGGGACGTATTTTACTCACTGTAATTTTTTTTGCCCGGTGACTGCTTAAAAATTTAAGTAAAATTTAAGTTTTGTATTTATTTTTTATTTAATCCCCTCAAGTTTTTAAAACTAATTTTTTAACTTCTTAAATTAGATCTTAAAATCATTTTAATTTCTGATTTGAAAGGATGTCGGGATTTAATAGCTGCAGTTTTAACTCTTTTAAATGGTTGTTTTCTTTAATAATCTGATACGTACGTTAAAGTTTCGTCTTTAGCCCCCTCTTCCCCGAATTAGCGATAAACGGAGTCACAGCGTTTTACCAAAACTTTCTTTCATCATTCTAAAGCACAGCGTCCTTTTATTTTACATTATTTATGCTACATCCTAAGAATGTTATGTAGAAATAAATAGGACTCAAATGATCCGAGTTGAAGACATGTCTAGTTTCGACTGTGTTTATGTATTCAAATGCTTGCTTAACCAAAATAAAATCTCTAAGCATTCAACTAATTGAAAATAAGGGGGGAATTTTCCGTCAAGAAAATATCAATGTCTATGCGACTCTTAGTCTTGTCTTTCCACTGTTTTCAGAAAGATGACCTCCGATTTTGCCTTTTCAGCTTTGCGCAATGCTGACGGGAAGTTCTACTTGAATGGCAACTGGCGGATCGAGTTCCCCCGGGAAATCAGGATCGCCGGCACCATCTTCCAGTACGAGAGGAGGCAGCGGAACGCGGCTCCCGAAGTGCTCCGGGCTCGGGGACCGACCAACGAGCCTATTTTCGTGGTGGTAAGAGCAGGCATTCCAGATGGCTGCTGCATTTCTGTGGTTGCGCTCTTTGAGTACCGCTTTATTTAAGGAATATCTCTTGGCTTCAGCGCATCACCCATTGCTGCACGTCCCAAAGCAACCGCCGGTGTCTATTTCAGAAAGCTACCTGGAGTTTCCTTTTCTATTGTGCAAACCTTTCAGGAAAATTAATAACCCATCTAATGCAGTGCGAAGAACAGGGGCAAAGAAAATATTTTCGAAAAGCGGTGAGAGTGTTCCGTCCTCGGCATTTTCTTTAGCGTTTTACCACATTTTGTGCGAAGTTCCGTCGTGTGATGGAGAAAACCAACCCTTGCACTTCTTTCCTGAGAGCGACTGCCCAGGACTGATAGATGTTTAAAATTTATTATCACTGTCACTACATTTCATTTATGCTTGCTACGTTAGTTTATCAAGCCCACCGGCGTCCTCACATAGGGGTAGAGTGTCTTCTTCGGGAAATAAGGGTCCCGGGTTCGGGAAGGGTTGTTCTTTTGTGTTCTATCTGCAAGGCGTTTGAATACCCCCCCCCTGTAAAAAGGGATTGTGCAAGCGAATGTGATGAGTGAGTAGCAGAAGTCACACTCTTGGCCCTAGATGGCGCTACTACAGTACAAGAGACGTTGATTAGGTTTATATCATTGCCTACCTCAGATATCTTGTCCTTGGCAAGCTCCATAAGAAAGAACAAACAACAACAACAATTTCCCAAGCTTACATGTACATGAATAGGAGGAAGTGCAATCCCTTGAAAGATTTGGTACAAAATATGAAATCTGATACGTATTTTTCTTTTAAAGTAAAACGTCCAAATTGAATAAAGGAATTTTTTTATGTATCATATTCACAAGAAAAGTCACTGGTTCCAAAAACAGGGTGCTTTTCCCCCTTCCGACTTAAAAACGATCTAAAACGAAAATTCGTATAAACCTGAAGCTTCTTTTTTACGAATATAATAATGTTTGTGTAGACACTATGAAGAATGGCAAATTGTATATCGTTTCTTCCTACAGTTATTTTATAAACAATTTTACCATAGGTGGAATTCTTTAAACACAGACCACTAGCATAGAGGATGCTATTTGATTATTATCCATTCTATTTAATAATTATTGAATTGCAATTATTATCGTTCGGTTCTGTTTTATGCAAACAGGTATCAAAGAAATAAAAACGTAATCACTAGAGTGAGAACTTATCATAATTTGAAGGATTAGATTTTACAGTTTCTTTTGTTTTCTTCTTCATTTTCATTGTCTTACAGACAGTCTGTCTAAGAAAATGATTTAAACGGGCGCTTCACTTCCTGATTACCAAATAACGTTATTGGGGAATGCGATGTACTGATAGTTGCCATAGTATAATCTATGTATTCTTCTCAGAGAAATAAATGGAAGTAAACAAATAATAAATAATCAGCAAGTCAGCAGATTAAAATGAAATTTCTTTGAGATGAAAAGAAAAAAAAAGATTTCTTTATGAAGTTTGGTATTTCAAGATTAACAAATGTCATGGGCGTTGGATTCGCATCCCTTAGGTTGCGAGTTAGAATACGATAACCGAAGACTCTCTCTCTCTCTCTCTGTGTGTGTGTGTGTGTGTGTGTGTGTGTGTGTGTGTGTGTGTGTGTCTAAATCTGTCGTGGTCACAAAGTCCTCCATATCGAGAGTAATACCAACTAGATACTGGGCCAAAGGTGATCGGTCTCTGTTCAGATCTAAATTACTATCTGTGGCTGAATAAATGAAATGCACGAATGAATTTCGAATCGTAAGAAAGGCTTGTGACGTGTGTGAGCTAGAAGTCAGACTTTTGGCCTCGATTGCTCAGGGGTCCATACCCTCATAAGCTACTGCACCCCTTCTTTCTTTGTAAAATGCAACACGAAAACAACAACATTAAATATCATAAAACTGAAGTTGAAATAAAAGATGCAATTTTAAATTAAAATTCAGACTCATTTAAAAAATTTATCTAATTAAAATGATTAAATTTTTTTAATATTAGTGAACTGGAATAGAAGGTGTATTTGAAGAACAAAATTATCATCAGGAAAAAGTTCTCATGACATAATCTGTGTTTCTTACTACCATTATAATAAAATTTAAAAAAAAAAACTTTATGAGTTGAGTGACGTTACATTAACTTTTCATGAAGGAAAAATGTATTTCATCTTAACATAACATAAGAAATATTATTTAAACCCACCCACGAACAAAAACATTTTTTTTGTGACACGGAACATATACTACAAAAATGTCTATACATGTAAAACAATTATTTTTTATTTCCGAATGCACTCTTGCTTTCCTGCAACTCTCCCTCTGATTGACTGACGCTGCTTCAATGATCCCTTCTCATTCCGCAGCTGCTGTACCAGGAGGCGAATCCGGGCATCAGCTACGAGTACTCCATCCCCGTCACGACGAAAGTGGCCCAGCCCGACTCCTACGAGTGGACGTCCGGCGAGTTCGAGGAGTGCTCCCAGTCCTGCGGAGGAGGTAGGACGCACCCTTTCTCTCTTGAAATCCGTGCACTTAAGGAGAAATGAAGTCAATCATTCGATATGTAACCGCAAACATTTTATTTTGGAAAACAACTCGTTTCGAAACAGCTGCATAGGAAAAACGCCTCTTTTAAATTTTACCTGGGATGGACACTGAATCGTTGATTCCGTTTCTCACAGCAAAAAAGAAAGTTTCATAATTTGGGGAAATAGAAATTCCTTAAAAAAACATATGTTTCTTTAATTGTTTTGTGTTGTTCTTTTAAAACTAAATATGTTTGTTATTAGTCTTCCCAATTTGAGCGCGTCTTTACATCACTTCAGTTTAATGAGAGTCGAACTAAGCAGGCGTCGCAAAGATTGGATTTCAGTTGAATCCTTCGTCACAAATTCCAACAGTAACTGATGCGCTCCTGATTTCAAGTAGCCACAATCGGGGACTGAACTGGTTATAACTATAAGAAGCATGAGGCGAGAAATAGCGTCCATCACCGTAAGCAAGCTATTCGCATTTCATTCATTTTGAACTCCACCAATCCGATTCACTTTGCACTGGAAAGCATGTAAAATACTCGTTGCTACAAGAGCTATAATAAACTGCTTTTGCTTTCATGTTTATGAAAATGGTCGGATCAGCCGATGCAGATAAGTCTGTCGATAATAGCGTTTGTTCGACAATGCCTTCTACTCAGCATGTTTGGGGTCAGTCAAATAAAGGAATTCTGTTTCCTCATTTCAGTTGTTATGTTCGAGAATACACATAGCATAACGTCATTATGTGCCTTAGTACCTATAACACTAAGCTATCTTGACAGTTCGATGAGTACAAAACGAAAAATAAAAAAAAAGAATTAAGAATTAAAAAAATTAAAAGAAAGAAAGAGACGACAAACCATTCGGGGATCTACAGAGAGAATATCATTGGCGTCAAATCCTGCAGAACTGTATTCAATTTTGTGTGAAGTAATAACTAAATTGGGGGGGGGGACTATAATACTCGAAGAAACGGTGACTATCGTTCGAGAAGACACATACGTACGAGAGATATCAGGAAATGAAAGTCAAGGTTTTAAACCAAATATTTTTTATTTAAAAAAAACATTTTTATGGACGTTTTTATTGCAAACTGCAACTCCATGTCGTTGTTTTTTTTAATTACGGGGAATAATCCGTGTTTAGGAATCAACTGTTCTCTACCTTTCTACATCCAAAATATAATGAGAGTATTCGATTGTTAAGGAATAACTAAATTTTAAAACTGAGATTTTAAAATTCAATATTCAATAACTAACCACTATAGAATAAATTAAATCATCATCACTAACATAATTACGCAACCTCCTATATTATGAAATGTCTTAATGCCCGTGAAAAAGATTAAAAAAATACATTTTCGCCTTTCTGATGCTTTGAATTCTTTCCTCCCCAGGCGTGCAGTACAGACCCGTGCGCTGCATTCGCAAGAGCGACAGAGACATTGTAGACGAAGGATTGTGCGATCCGCTGGTGAAGCCGTCCATCAATGCCTCTTGCAACACGGATCCGTGCCCCTCCGGGTAAGCAGCGACTCCGATGCCGATAGAAACGGGGATTTGGGAATATTTTCAACATTCACCAAAAACTTGTCGCCGACACTCAGTGTGAAATATCCTCAAATACTTCACTTGAAAAAGGTTGCCTTTAACTTAGTTATGTTGCGTTTGTGTCTTGAAGTTAGGCCGTATATCCTTGATTAAGATATCAAGGAACCATCGATTCAGGGGAGAATTCGATTGAAAATGAGTTACAAATGAGAATTTTTTAAATATTGAATCAGAGGGTCGACAACTCAGGGTATTTTATTATTTTTGACTTTATGGAATATACTTTATACTTTGATTTTATGGAACATTGTTAAGATTTATTTTTAAACTAACTGGCTTACAAGTATCAAAAATGGGGTTTCTCTCCACTTCCTCTGATTCCTTTCTTAGAATATTCTTACGACAGTGATAATCTAAAAAGCAAAACTGATCTCTGTCTGCTGAAATATCAAAAGAAATGCGATTTATAGGGCTAATTACGTAACAAAATATTAGTATTTCCCTCGAGAATCCTGCGAAGTTTGCAAAATGTTTATAAAACCAGATCATTAAAAAAATGAGAAAAACTGAATGAAATATTTATAAACATTTGGAGAATAGCAGTTTTTCCATCTTCTTTCTATAGAATTCAGGCAATTATAAAAATGTTCCCGTATTCAACATTTTCAGAATTTTTTAATTTGTTCATAACTTCAACGTATCGTTCTATCAAAAGAAAGCTGCACAAATATTCGGTAAAATCCAATATTTCATAGCGTAGTATAAAAGTGTCATTTTCGTTTTTGTTAAATACTTCCTTTTCTTTTTGTTAAAATGCAGTACGAATTTTAAAAAATACAGTATCTCTTTTATAGAAAAAATGCTATTTTTATTGACAGTGACATCTGATTTGTGTACCGTTCGATGAATAAATAAATGCATCGTAATATTTTCCAATCATGTGTACATCAAAAGCTACTTTCTTATTAATATACAAAATTCACAAAAAATATAATTATGTATTTAAAAATTGTTCATTTTTTTAAATTTAGTATTCTCAAAAATAAAATTCGGGAAAAATGGAAGAAAAATTTTTTATTCTCCCATTTTATTTATTTAAACTCTTGCCATTGAATTGTAAGAAACATATGTATTGATTGAAAATGTATTTTGAAAAGGATGTTATTTCCTCATTGTATCACATTGTAATTGATAATAGCGTACTTATAAAAAGGTGTCCTGCATAGCAAGGAATTCTCAAATAATCCAGGATGCTAAACGAAATGTGTAATGCTATACTTTAAACGCGAAAGTATAGCATTACATATTTCGGTGTACGCTAAATGTTTTAAATATTCACGCACCCAAAATTCTTGTCCTTATCGATCTATCACAAAAAGAAATTCATCTTATGATGAGTGAAGATGGAAAGTTCGATTTCAAAATTCTCATCTCCTTTGGATAACCCTGTAGTGCAGACGAGACATAGATGTAAGCCAGGAATGTAGGAAAATAGATGCGCAAAGAGAATTGATCGGATTTGTGTTAAAACTATCTGAATGAAGAAACTGCAGAAAGATATAAGTGCTTAAAGATATAAGTGTTACTGCTTGCGATTGCCCGCCCATGATTGATAACCGTTTGTCTCATTCCAGTTGGCAGGTGGGCGAGTGGAGTGCTTGCAGCCAGTCTTGCGGGGGAGGCACGCAGTTTCGCCTCGTGTTTTGCCACCAGTCCAAGGAGGGCAGCACCGTTCTGATCCCGGAGGAGATGTGCGAGGAGGAGAAGCCGGTGTTCATGCGAGCCTGCAACGTGGAGACCCCTTGTCCCGATTGGGTGCCCGGAGAGTGGTCAGAGGTATGAGTGCGGGTTACTCCCGTTCGAATGGCCGGGTCTTTTTCAATCTATCGGAGATGAGAGGGTAACACAATTACGGATATGAAAAGTTATTAGAATAACTCGCTTAGATTCTCAGCCCTAATGGATTAAATAATGTCTTATATCTCCTTCATTCGACAGCGTTCTGACTTCAGACAAACAGGTTTTAAGAGAAAAGAATTACAAAAAAACCCCCCTTTTTAATAGAAACATTTAAAAACCCAAAAGTTTGAGAGCTAATCAAACATTTATATAGTAAGAATAAACAGAAAGGGGCTTAAATATAATTTACAAAACAGTGTCAATTGACATTTTTCACAAAAGAAAAGTTATTAGAACATACTAATGAATCACGCACAGTGAGCATGATTTCACTTAATCTTTGATCCAAACCGATCGTGGAGGCACACTCATCTCTCTTTCACTTTCTTTGAAATCTTTTTGGATATAAATGCACGGCTAAATTTAGAATTATTATACATTAGAATTTCAATACGTTTCCTCTCATTCCTCGATGCTTTAGAAAAAAAAAGTGTCATTTTCAGTATTATCGCACAGCTTCGAATTATTTTCTTCGTATATTTCAATAAATCATAACCCATATCGTCAGTTTTAACTGAAATCAAACAATGTTGTCTTTCAGCAAGATATGACATTCCCTTTTATATTCTCTAATATAAGAGTGATTTTTCTGCTCACCTGTCCCTTAAAACTAGTCAGAACTCTTTCTACTTGAGCATGATTTAGTACTTGTATAATATCAATCTGTAAATTTTATGAATGTCCTACGAAAGGAAAACTCCAGGCCTGAAACTAAGGCTGTATTTGAGAGTTTCCAAAAATTCACATTGGGGCAAAATTTCCAAAAATGGAGATAAATCATTACGTTGAATTGAGCATTCCTCACTCGGGACTTAACCACTTAACTGCCTTACTTTCTTTACTATCTAATGTGATCACACCTTCTATTTTGGGAATATTTTCTTATTTTTTTTTGCAAATAGAAATCCATCGAATGCCTGACTTATCTAAGTATCATTATCTCGAAGTCATTTTACTATTGAATTATAATCGTAATGAATGGTTTTTTTACAACTATCAAAATTCGATAAATCGCTGCACGTACTGCATACGGGCGAAACCGTTGAGTGCTTAATAGAAAGTTCTGTTTTTAAAGGCAATGGTTGCTAATATCTAATGCAGTTAAAATTCGAGGTTGCCTCGGACGAGTAACTATATCTCAGAGAAAATGGACGCTTTTTTTTTATGAAACAGAATAATCAGTTCGAATGAAATGGGGTCGACCCATAAGAAAATAGGCTTTGATGAATGAATTATCCAACTATGCAATGGCATCCAATCCTAGAGAGTGAAATGGAGAAAAGATGCTTTCATTTGAATGATGCAAAAAAAGATGGCGAGAATGAGGTCTTTACCTGTAGCATTCCTCTAACAGAAGAACACTGAAGTGAAATGAAAAATAACTGGTGAAAAAAAGGAAATTGTTTACTGAACAAAACAGTAGTACCATGTGATATTATATGACAATTCCGGTTTTTCCTCCTGAGTTTTGCTTTCTTAATGTAGATTTATGAAAGACGCCAAGGACTTAATTATGTCAGACATTGTACAGAATATTATAAGGCTGATTTTTACTATTATTTTGTAAAGTTATTTTTCTATTAACTTTTACATAAACGTTTTAAACGAAACAGTTTTATATTTGCTTCAACTTTTTAAGAAATTCAACTGGATACATTGGTATATGTACCGTATTTTCTTTCCATTGTACAGGCTTTATGTTCATCTTAAAGAATCGCAATTTTTCTTTTTATTCCTAATCATTTTTTCTTCTTCTTAATTTGAATGTAATAAAGGCAATTTATTGAAGACAGAAGTTTTGAATCCAAATCTTCCTTCGTTTTTTTAATGGTAAAATACTCCAAATACTGAATGGCTAAGTATTTTCTCAAAAAATTATTAATGCTTGATTATGAATGCTGAAATCTAGAGAAATATAAAGTCACTTTTAATTTTATTACTATAAAAGGAAAAAATTATTTTATTTTGGAATAAAAATTATAATATAGTGAAATCAAATGTGTTTTTAAAATTACACTATCATGTTATCACAAAAGCGAATTTTAAAAAGATAAAAATCGAGCGAATATTTGGAAATTTCACTGCTTGCTATGGGAGTGCGTTAGTTGCATTCTAATAGATTAACGAGTGAATGAAATCAGCAGATCATAATCACTTTCAATGCTTATTGTAATACATTAAAAAAAAGTATCGAGTGCTACTTCCAGAATTATTTAGTGTAAGAGAAATAAAGAGCTGAATCTTCTAAGAAGCTGTAATGCTTTTTAAATTATTGAATCCTTCGTGTTATTTGTCAGTTTCATTCAAAGACATCTTAGTTATTAAAGGTGTCCGCATTTCTTTGGTTATTACTTTTTCATACATGAAATACGAAGGTATTCTCAGACTGCTGCAGTCGTCAAAAATGTTGTACATTTCCACATTTTCATCTCCCAGATTTTGGAACTCGCGCACTCGGAATCATAAACGCTCGTGACTCCGGAGCGCAGTGAGCAACAGGTGTGAAATTCGGATCGCGATCTTTGCCCGGAACTGCCCATTTGTGACAGAATTCTTCGAAGAGAGACAATTCCGATGTCTGCACGATAACTCGACGAATAAGAGTTCGATAGGATGGATACTGAATGTTTAGCCATTCGATCAAGTTTCAGTTTTAAAGAAATCCGATGCCGATTTGGGGACAAACATATTTGTAAGAACAGATGCTTTCCCGAGTAGCGCGGATCATTAAAAGACCCCTGAAGCCAAGGAGACCGACAATTTCAAGGGGTCCTGAGTCTTGGGGATTGGGATGGGTGAATGTTTTTTTTTCCTTCAAAATTGTTAAAGTTTTTTTTTTTAGTTTCGTGTTTTTATTTAATTTTAAAAGTCATACAATTGAAATCCTTCGAGTTAAAAGACCGTATTGTCTAAATGAAGTATGAAATTTTATTCTAGTAATTCCCTATTAAAATTGCTATTAAATCTCAAATTATTTAATCCATTAAATTAAATTAGGTTAAGTGTTACCTTTCAATTTTATTCGTGTGCTTTTTTCATGTCGATACTCTGAAATCAACTTTTTAGAAAGTAATCTACCATCAAGCATTTTGCTGTAACTATTTGTCACAATTCACTACTTAAAATGTCTCATTTAGTTTCAATTAAAAACTATAAAAAATATTTGATTTCAAAGTTTGGAGGGGGAAAATATACCCTGGTTGTCCGTTGTCTAAGATCCTTTTAAGAGATATCCGGTCCTAGGAAGGCTTTATGAAAAATATCAAATCTTGAATTCTTCCACGGACAGTTAGGGGGCGGCATAGAGTTGTAGTTATACATATTCGTCGGATTGTTTTATTCCACTCACAGTAGTTGGACGAATTGAGAAAAGATACGGCATTAAATTCTGTCGAAAACTTCGTCATTCTCAAAATAAAACAATTCGTAACATTCATCAGGTATTTTGCAACGATGCTCTGGAGGTAATGCAAATTAAGGAATAGCTTCACCGATTCAAAAATGGCCCCAGTGTAGGAGGGAGTGACCGACGTTCTATCACTAGATATGCAGCTGCTGTTTTATCGAAAAACCAGAAGGAAATCATCGTTTAGTGGTGAAAAAGATTTCGGCAGAGACAGGGATTATAAAAGATGCCATGATGCAATGTTTACGCATTAATCTGAACAGATAAAGAGTGGTTGCAAAATTTGTGTCCAAACTGCTGTGTCTGAACTCGTGTCTCAAAATTGCACAGGGCCTGCTGGGTATTATCAATATAGATTTTCAGTCTCTGAACACTTATAATTGAAGATGAATCCCAGGTGAACGGGTACGACCTGGAAACAGAAGCAAAGGTATTACGATGGAAACATCCGGGTCTCCATGGTAAAAAAAGAAAAATCACGACAATTATGAACCAAAATCAAAGTGATGTTAACTTTGTTCTTTCCTATTCGTAGGATTGGACATCACGAGTAATGTAACCAATAAACAAACAAAATAGTGCTGTCAAGAAAGTTTCAGCCGACTCCGTGATGCAGCCCATCGTGAAAGACCGGAGGTCTGAAGGATGAAAAGCTGGTAGCTGCAATATTCAATACCCCAGCACGTTCATGTCATTTGATCCAAAATTTTTTGGCGTTGCCCGTCGTTCCCATCTTCCTTACTCTCCAGACATAGCTCTTTGCAAATTCTGATTGTTTCCGAGGGTGCAGATGATTTCGAAAGGATCTCGTTAGAGAGCAGAGGAAAGACACATTTGCAGAGAAAGGCTTTTGCCAGCAGAGGAAGTTTGTGGAGTTACAAGTAACCTGCTTTGAAAAGTAGAAGCATATTAGTACCATCAGTTAATTTTTTTTCGGTCAAAGGTCGGATACTTTTTATGCAGACCTCCTACACGCTCAGTTAATCTTGTTGAAATGGCGCAAAATAATTTTAAAACGCAATAAGTTAGAGAATCTATCTTAATCTGTGTAAACCTTTCATTTCATTTAGTTAGATAAAAAAAACCTAAAAGAAAGCAATGCAGATTTTTTGTTATTTGCGTATTAGACCGTCAATATTTATCGCCAAATTTGAAGGTGTCGCCAATGAGTTGCTAAACCAGCAAAAGAGGCAAAAAAAACCCCATTATTTAAAAAAAAAATTGTTCAAATCTTAACATTTGTTGGTTTCGTTGGCGCCATTTTGTTGGTTTCGCTGGCGTCGACGGTTTATCGCCAAATTTGAATCCGTCGCCAATGAGTTACTAAACCATTGGCGACTGTTGGCGTCGACGATTCAATACGTAAGTACCGATTTTTTTATATATAATCTTGCAAAAATATTAATGCCACTTAATGAAAAGTGGCGTTTTTTTCCTGCAGTGTGATCGTATGTGTGGGAACGGCAATCGAACTCGTTCTGTGGAATGCGTTTCTGAGGGAGGGACGCTCGACTCGTCTTTGTGTGATGCTGAGAAAAAGCCGGCTGAGTTTGAAAGTTGCTCCCTCGGACCTTGTGAAGGAGTGGAGTGGATAGTCTCCGAATGGAGTAAGGTACAGTATGCATTTCTTTACGCCTGTCTGAAATAATATGAGTTTTAAATTTCCACCTGTTTAGCACAGCTTGCACAGAAACATATCAGGTATCTTACACTTGAATTGTGATTGTTACTAGGAATACTTGGAGCAGAAGTTATCACCAGAGATATGAATAACTTAGGGGAGAACACATGAATAATGATATCGGTGATAATGGAAATTCCAAAATGTAAATCATTAATATGATTCTATATTATAATATATTCTTTATTATCTTGAAACATTATTTTTCATGTGAATAAACTATAAATGTCTCGAAATTTGAAAACGGTATACATGCCTTCTGTTGTAGAAAAAAAAGAAATATAATATGCAATTTATGTAAATAACCTATTTACAGGAATTTTTCTAGAAATTAAATTAATAAATAAAATGGGGACTTCAGTTTTACCGTTATATTTGCCCAATCCAATTTCACATCGTTTCTGCATTCAGTTTGCAATTTCAGTTTAATGGTGCCTATTCAAAAGTAAGGCCACAGTCAAGTGTAAAATGTTGTAGAGGATACTGTCTGGCTCTTCTTTTTTCTTGGCTTCGATGTGATGTTAATTGCTGTAAGGATTCATCCAGCAGGATGCAAAGTGGACTCCGCTATGTCGGGTGCGTACCCAAGATAAATTTCCATAAATGTCCTTGGAAGTGAAAATTCGCATAAAAACTTATGCTGAGGGACTTTATCATATGCAAAAGGTTTCTGCCTCCCACTTCAAATGTCTTTCCTATTGTGCTTTTGATCGATCCTCGACTTGATTTCTCTTTCGGTCTTTTGTCAGTGCGAAGACTCTTGCAGCGCGAACGTGCAGTCGAGAGAATTGCACTGTGCGAATGAGGACGGCGTGGTGTTCCCGCTCGATGCCTGCGATGCAATGAAAATGCCAGAACTGACCCAGCCCTGTCCGAAATCAGCCCTGTGCGAAGCCATGTGGCACACGTCCGAATGGTCAGCGGTGAGTAGTCCCTTCTTTACTTTTACAGAAAAAAAGGGGGCGCTGAAATTCATTCTGGGGTACAATAAAGATTAAAGCTTACTAAATGTGCAAAACAATTACTGAACATAATTTCGCAAATCAAATCATAATTTTTATTTATTTTTCTTGATCTTAACTCACCTTCTATCAGTAAACCTCAAGCACAGAAGACGACTTTATTCCGTGCGTTTTGGAATTGGCTCACTGTTGTTTAGATGTGTCGAAACGAAAGAGGTCTGGCAATCAGAAACCGTCCGTCAAGTTTATTATCAATCATACATTTTAACGAGACATTCCTTTGAATTTTCCTAAAGAAAATTTGAAGCCTCCGTTTGCCCGGTATCCGAAGTCGCTCCTCAATAAGAACTTACGGTATCAGTATCTATTTTTCAAAAAATGGCTCGTGTGCACGGGCATATCCATACCTAAATCCATAGTGGGAAACCTATTCGAGACCAATTCCCAGACAACCATAAATAAGTTTTGAAACGAGGTGTTAATCAAGTCAATCCATTAATCGAAGCTGCACTGAAAGATTTTATATCTCCAGACTAGAAGCAATCCCTTCTACTTCCGCCTGATTCCTCTTGATCCAGTATTGCTGATATACTGTGCTTCATCACTCATAAGACTTGTTAATGTGAACAGAATCCGTGCTTAATGTTGAAACCCATATTTCCTAAAAATAATTTAATTACAATAATTAATACTTATTATCTTCTTATTGTAATAATTAAGTTTGAGCGAGGCTGAAGTATTGCAAGGTGCAATTGGAAAAATAAAGATCACACAGAAATATAGGGTCACAGACACCTTTCGGAGACAATAAAGATTCTTTATAACAACTGAAAGAAAAGGCATGCAAGAATAGACTCGCTAGATCTTGATTTTTTTGCCTCAGGAATTGCACATATTCAAAAGCCAAAAAGATATAATTATTAAAAAGTAAAAAATAAATAAATAAACATCCTTTGTTAATGCGAAAAAGAGAGAACATTTTTTTTGTGTGTAGGTTTAAAATTTGGATAATTAAACTAAACTAAGTATTATAAAAAAGAAACTCAGCAAGTATCCATCAAAAATAAATGTTCCAAAAGTATTATTAAAATTCGATTTTTTAGAATATTTCCGCGAGCACCTCACTTTTTAAAAATATTTTTTATGCTTAAACCTTTAAATTAAGAAATATTCTCTATTTATAAGAATGTTAAAAAAAGATTTTTCAAAAACGTTTTTAATTCTTTTATATGTTATTGTTTCCGGATGCCCGGGTGGTCCTTTCACTTTGGCGGCAACCTTTTGAGCCGTTGAACTGTATTATTTTAAATGGCGCTCTGAGACGAATGTCTTTCTGTTGTCCTAGTGCTCCGTGAAGTGCGGTCAAGGCGTCCAGGTCAGACTGGTCTTCTGCGGCACCTGGGAAAACGATTCGGTCATCAAGATCGACGACGACAAGTGCGACCCGGAGAAAAAATTCGACAGCATCCAGAACTGCAGTGCGGAATCCTGCGCCGGGATCTGGTTCACCGGACCCTGGAACCGGGTAAGGGGGGAGGAGAGAACTCCCTTCTTTTTATCATCAGTATCGAAACATTTTATATCATATCGAGAAAAAAAATTAATTTTCTTTTTAAAGGGAAAAATGTTTTTTTTTCTGTTTAGCGGGGTAAAAATGCTGCTACTAATAATAAAGTTTTAAGGTTAAATAGATTTATCCTGTATATTGCCAAATATCTATTGATGCTCTTTGAAGTTCTCAATTTGCCCTGATTATCTGTAAAAATGCAAAAATCGTTAAAGTTTAAATGATAAGAAGTTAAATTACTTTTAAAAACTGAACACCAAAGGATTATTTGCAAACGATGGAACTGTGATAAATTTGATAAAAGTATTTTACACATTTTTATTCTTATTGTTTGGTTTTTGTTAATTTATGTCTTGATCCCTGTTTGATATTCATTATCTTATTACTTATGGATACTTATTATAATCATTAATATTTTATTCTTATTATTGTATTCTCTTAAGGATTCTTATAGTTTTAATTAGTATGTAACTATTTAATGGAAGTATATAACTATTACATATCATTTATTTTGAAAAACGGAAACTATGAATATTTCGTGGAAATTTAAACGGGGAATTTATTTAAGGGACGCTATGCAAACGGAATTTTGTAAAACTTTGAATTAACAAAATGTACAGATTATTAACAATGACTGTAACAACCATGAACAAATTAACTACCCGGTGAAGTAAGACTTAATAAAACACGCTTTCCGTCTAGCTGAAAGGATCCATTTAATATTGATAATTCTGACGAACCAATGCATTGGGAATACTGAGTTCTGGGTCTGATACGAAAAAGCACGTCCTCTAGAGCAGAATTTGGCTTTATTACTTTTTTTTAATGTACGTATTGACAACTTGTGTAAAAAAAATGTAACTTATCGAAGATGCATGATGAATTTGATCGCAAAACCCCATCTCTCCATCAGCAAGCTCCATCTCTACAAATCGCTTGCTTGGGCCTTGAGCTCCAGTCAAACTTCACAACTGCTTATAACCAATTCATAACTCAACATTCCAGAAAACGACTGTGCAGAGAATAATTCAGGTTAACAACAGTATCCATACAGAAATACAGAATTCACTAAGTATACGGAGTGTGACAAAAGTTGTATGGCCAACTACACGATCAATCTTTAGAATTTTGCAACAGATTCCTTCTTCAGACAAAATCACATCCTCCTGTTTTGGAAAATATATTTTGGAAAAGCGAACGCTCTTTTATTTCAGGAAAATACATTAATTTTCAAAAGAATCACTTTCGGAAATGTAGAAATCCAATCTCCATACAAGAGATTTATCACCGCTGGTAATTTTCTTTAAATGTATGAAGTGGCATTTTTAGAAAATCTTTATTTGGTTCCATTTTGTACAACAGAACACTGAATTATTATCGATATATTCAGTTAGTTTTGATTGAATTTATGTTCAAATTACGGATGAATTTGCTATGATCTGCGAATCTGCTGACACATTCGAAACGAACTGTCTTAATGTCACGAGAGATGAATTGCATCTCGTATACACAAGAATCGCAAGAAGAATGCAAGTGTTTTGGGGATGCTGGAGAATGCGTGGTTATTTTCTGAATGTGCCCTTTTAATAGTCATTTAAAATGTAACAATTAACCCAGAAAATGATAATGAGAGAATCGTTCAAATGTCAATCAGAAGTATGGAAAAATGGTTTAAATCAATGAATATATCTTTTAATATCACAGAAAAATGTACAGGTAGAAGCATAAAGCTTGTGCGCTCATAGATGAAACTAAGGGGGAGGGTGGAATCACTCGCTGGCACTTTTTCGCTATAAGGCCAGTGTAAAAATTTAGCTTTGAAACTTTTTACTTTTACCCTCAAAAGAAGTCGATATTGTAACGAAGTCGCCACTTTGTCTCCTGCTGGAAGAGACACATGATCGAACAATGATATTCCTATCCAGCGGTAAGGCTATTCATCCCATTGTGTTTCTCCCGTTCTTAGAATTTGAAATAGACAGATAAGGGATCACACATGTTTTTGGCTCATTAAAGCAGTAAAACCGTGCCGAAATACCAGACGGGACTATTTCGTCTGGACCACCCAGCTCGGAAGGGTTCCGATAACGAACAGCAGATGCTGTTTACAACCCATTGAAGGAAGAACACAGATGCGAACAGCGGTTGACGGTGCTGATAAGGGTTGGGTATCTCAGAAATCTTCCCACGGCATGGTGGCGCGAGTGGGAGTAGAATGATTGGACAACCGGCATCTCCAACGCGCCAATATCATCCTGAGAGGTGGAGCTTCGCTAGTGTTAAAAAGGGAAGAGAGAAGGAGAGGAGAGGAGAAGAGAAGAGGAAACAAGCTGATCCGGTGGACGAGACGAGCTGTGAGGAGTGCTGAAGTGGAAGAGATACCTCGCAATCTCGAGTTTGTTAGAAAGATCTACCGGAAGTAATCCGTGGATCTCTGGAGCTACAGGCAGTAGCCGAATACGCAGACAGCTTGTAAATTCCCGGCATAGTTGTCGGAACAGTCAATCCATTGTAAATATTTCCTGTATCTAACCTAGATGACGTGTTTTTCTGTGTAAAGCTGTAAATAAACCCTTTGTGTATCACACGCTACCATTTCATTTGACCCGCCCGTGGTCAAGTCGTTACAATATACTTGGATACCTTAATTAATGAAGTTTTGCTACTTGAAATTTATGTATCATTGTAAAAATTACAGAAATAAGTGCTTGTCCTAAATTTTAAGACATCCTGTATGTACGTAAATATTAAACTGACTCTTTTGAAAACGATATATGGCTAAATTTTATCATTTGTGGGCCTTTTCTTTTGAGAATGGGATTTGTGAAAAAATTGTAAGAAATCAATATAAAAACTATGGATCGTCGAAGATTATCTATTGGAATTGGCTTCAAATTTCAACCGTAGAAAAAATAAAATATCAAAAACCATTCAAAATTCTGGAGGTTTTAGTTTAGGCTTTAAATGATCAACCGGCATTTTTACTTTCAATCACATTAATGAAAATCCTCCTGCAAAAAAAAGTTTATAGAAAAGCACCCGGTTGATCATTTTTTGCTATATGTTTCATTTGATTCACTTCCGCAATGGATTTCGTTTGAGAATCCAATTTTTCGCAGTGGAAATTTATGTTCCAAAATAAAAATATTCTGATATGATTCGAGACAGATAATGTTATTTTGTTGGGGGTTTTTTCGAGTATGATGCGACATAAAGACGCATACAGGCTATGTAAGTGCATCCATGTTGTTATCACGAGACGTCGAATGAAGTGTCATCCTGAAAGTATTGAGAAAATGGTCTTTTGTTTTGGAGCTTTTAAATTTTTGCAGTTGCCTTACAATTTTTCACTTATCCCTGTGCGAGTTTTAGAGCACAGATAATAAGTCTTGCAAGCACATTTCATTCACTTTGTTCCTATTTGAGTAATAATTCAACTATAGTTCTCAATTCTTATATCTCTGCAGTAAGTCACAAAGAATTAGTAATGAATCATATTAAATGATATCTCTCGTTAACCAGTGCTCCGTGCCGTGTGGAGGGGGCGAGAGGACGAGGAAAGTGCTGTGCTTCCACGAGGAGGAAGTCGTGGATCCCGATCAGTGCGACCCGGAAGAGGAGCCCTTTGCGACTGACACCTGCAACATGACTCCTTGCGATGAAGGTGCGTACGCTTCGCATTTGGATGAGGATTTATGGAATTAAAAAAAAATTTGTAAACATTTAATTTGTCGTTTTTTCAAAATTATATCCATAATTACAATTGCAGTTTGAAATGGGAATGGCCTTATTTCTCTCGAATATCTTACTTAATATTTTTTAGGTAACATATTAATGAATTAAATCAAAACTTTGTAACCAACTCTAATTTGGAAATTTGGGAATTATTTTGATTTTCAATAAAAAATAGCTATGCTATTAAGGCAGTGAAGCTGTATGTAATGTCAGGAAAATGTTTGTCACTTGGATAGAATTCCTAAATAGGTCGTGCGTGCAAAAATCATTCGCAACTTCGTGATTGTTTTCAGATGAGATGATGACGCTTGGCGGGTGCAAGGATTCCAAATACGGTTGCTGCCCCGACGGCATCACGCCGGCTGGTCTCAACGACGAGGGCTGCCCCAAAAGGAACATCGCAGACACCAACTTCACCTGCGAGGAGACGGAGTACGGCTGTTGCGCTGATAATTTCACTTTAGCTTTGGGACCCTTCAAGTAAGGAACTAATCTAAGCCAAACGAATTCTTCATCCACAGTCCAACCCGTTAACGTCCACTCTCCCATTTATAAGACGCGTTTACGCTTCTTTGGTGCTCAAGATCACTTATTCCATTTTGGGCTTTGTGTGAGAAGCCAATATATGTTCTGAAATTTCTAAACAGTTTTTCAGTTTGTAAATACAACCCATTAGCTTGATTTCAGAGCGCTGCCAGTTTGAAGTGTTTTATTTTTTCTTTGCTTGATTTTCGAATTAATAGAAAGTAATTTTTATTTTCGATAATTTAATATATTTTAAAAATTTTCTCATAGGAATTTATAATTTTTTTAATGTTTTTTACCTTTTTTTCAACAGTATTTTTTTAAAATTTTAAATGTAACTTTCAAAATTACATTTCATTTCTGGGCATCTTTTATGCAATATGTAAAAATATCAAAACCGAAATCTGATAAGAAGCAATAATTAAATTTTCTTCATCAAAATGTTTAACATTAATGGAATCTTTCATAGTATTTGTTTATTAAGCCTTCTTTTTTCAATAAAAAAATGGTTCTACCGTACTTGCTTTTGCCTTCTTTATAAATTTCTCCTCTCAATTCAGAATATCTCCTTTTTCAATTACTATATTAACTCTCCGATGATGCCTTTGACCCACCATTCGAGACTGTGCATCATTTTGACGTTTTATTTATTTATTTTTCACATTTAATTGTTAAAAATGCCTACATAATGGTTAAGAGATGTAGATTCATTTTTTAAAGAAATTCGACTTAAAAGAATTGTGTATATTTATTTTTCATTGCAATGAACAAATCTTTGAATTAAGTGAATAGTTTTGCATCTAATTATTTTTCGGAGTGCAAAGGGTTAATTGTCACTAAGCCTTTTTCAAAGAATATCCTTTAATTCTTCACTAAAATATGTTTGCCTTTCAATTAAAGGTCATGAAATTTTAATGACATTTGCCTATTGAGACTTATTAGTAATTTTATGCTTAAAATTTTAAATATAAATTATTCCATTGTCCCTACAATTTCGATGTTTCAATAATCCGAATTTTACCTTGTTTTCTTAAATTCTCAAAACTTAGGTTGCAAACTGCTCTTTTAACACAATGTTCAATAAAATACAGAATTATTCGTATTTTGCTGAATGTTATTAATTTTTTTACTAGTTATAAAACAGTATTAAAAATTGAGTATTTATGAATGAATGATGATAAAAATAAAATGCAGTTTGTTCTGGAAAAAAATAGAAATTAAATCAGCATTTTTTTTGTCATGTAAGTAATTTTTTAATATAGTTTGTATTCTAAACGCATATCTTTATATTCATATTCCAGTTGACCCTGAAGTTGGTGTAATGAATGCGTTACATTAAATCCATCGACATGGAAAGGCTCGAGCGCTCTTTCAGCGCAACTACGGCGGGCGCCCGAAATGCCGGAATGTCACTGAGGAACACTTCTCTCTCTCCTTCAATGTGATAAGGAAAGCGCGTGCCCCGTCGCTAGACGTCCTTTTTCGGATGAATTTAGAACTCATGGATGCTTTCCAAAAATCTTTCAGAAGAGGCCTGAACATACATTTGCTTAATGGTTATCAATAAACGAAATCTTTTTTCTTATATCAAAGAATGCGGACTAACAAAAAGATTTTTGAGGACAGAGAGGAATTTTTCATTTCTGAAAGATAAAGGGAAACTTACTAATGTTCTTAAGAGGTTTTAACTCGAATGAGTTTAGGATTCAAGTAATGAACATAGGTGAATAAAGGTCCTGAAAATGTTTACTGTGCTTTTCTTCCTGCAGAAACTCGCCTATCAGATAGGAAGTAACATTTCTTATCCGAATCATAAGAAATGCCAATTTTATACCACATCATAAGAAATGGTGCTTAATATTATAAAAATGCGTGGTTCCTCATTCGGCAGTATTGGACCTTCACCAACCGCCAATGCTCTCATGTTATTTTCCAAATTAAAGCATCTCGCCGTAAAATCCATCATTTCAATTGAAAACGTGTTTATGCAGATAGTACATTTTTATTCCACAAAAGAAAACATTACTTCCTTTTGTAACCTTTCGATGCAAACGGCTGCTTCCATCTTCATTCTTTTATGAATTAGTTATATGCCACTCTAGATAGATTCTTTTGCAATTAAAATATGTTGACTATGACTGTTGACTATAATTATCATTGATTAATTAATGAAAAATGTAGCATAAATTCGTATGCATGATGACAGAGTGTTAAACAGTCTTAATCACACTGACAGTTTATTTTATTTTTAATGAATTTTTCCATATTACGAATTACATTATCCATTGCCTAACACTTTTAAGTTTTTTTTTTCGCTGTTCATATAATTGTTTAATATATATTCGGTTTTATTTATATATCTCTATCCATTATTACAAAATTACTGAATATCAAACCAACTGACTCCCAATTTCATTGTCGTATAGAGCCACTCATAAGGAAAAAAGTTACCTTATGAATAGTGAATTATAAGTTACGATTTATTTTCTAATCTTCCGTCATAAAGAAGGTTCAGAAAACGATAAAAATTGTACTGTGATCAAATACAAAGAAAAAAGATATAATTTTCACACTCTTAATGCATCCTGAAGTAAGTGAGAAATCAATATGAAATTCTTTCTTCACAAGCATGACAAGTGGACACGTTAGCCACTGCCTGAATCACTTTGACTCATCCACTTTCTCCTTAGATTATCCTTTCTTTATAGCAGTTAAGGGACGACAAATTAATTAGACAATCAAAATCGCAAATACGAGTCACGACATCGAACTTATTAGTTAGTTAGAAACCCAAATTTGTGTAAGGCTGAAGATGAGTTACGAGAGGTAAATAAATCAAATATCCAGTGCACCTGGAACACAATTACAATTTGCGTACCTAAATAGGAACTAAATATTGAAATAAAAACACAGCAATACTCTTAAATCTAGTAACATAATTAAACACTAACAGGCAGAAAAAATACTACAGAACACAAATCGGCTAAACAGCATTAAAAAACTCTAACGACATAAAGAACAACATTTTAGTGAATTATGTTTGGCTGAAGCCAACATGTGAACTAAAATCTTTGATAAAGATTACATTTAAAGCATAAAATTCAATCGTATTCATTCCCAATTGTATCAGGCTGTGCCAGTCATGTTTTCTGTATCATTTCATTTAGGAAAGGCTGCCCACCTCTCATCTCTTGCAACTCCACCAAACATGGCTGCTGTCCAGATGGTGTTACTGAAGCGTCCGGGCCCGATTTCGAAGGTTGTGAAGACATTGAAGAAGCTGGCAATTGCACCAACTCCACATACGGTTGCTGTCCCGATGGCCTGAACGCAGCTGCGGGAGAGAATATGGAAGGGTGCGAAATCCCTTGTGAGAACACCACTTTTGGTTGTTGCCCCGACGGCGTGAGTGCTGCAAGTGGGCTGGAAAGGGAAGGTTGCGAAAACGCAACGACTGCCTTCCCTGTAGATATCGAATCCTCGGGAGAAGACTGTTATTCGCAAGAATTCGGATGCTGCCCGGACGGTCTCACTCCAGCAAGTGGGGCAGACCAGGAAGGATGCGAAGGCAATGCCACCGATTGCAGGACGAGTGCTTTCGGATGCTGTGACGATGGAATGACTTATGCACAAGGTTAGTGTGATTGTTCGAACTGTGGAGACTTACCAAATTAACATTTATTAATTTTTAAATTTGTGATGATTTAATGAAAAATTGTTGGCTTTTCAATTGAATCATTTTTTAATCATTCTGAAATAAATTCAGTAATATTCAAGCAACTTTGATAGACATTTGAAGTATATTTTCATTTAACTTGTTGAAATGGATTGTTACTCAAAATTCGTTCAGATTCTAACTTGTATATAAAACTAAAAAGATATATTAAAATCGATTATTATTGGACATTCTAAAACATGATAAAAGATACACCTATTTTACTTGTTCAAAATTTTTGAATATTTTTTATTCATCTTTTATAAAATCTATTATTATTATTATTATTATTATTATTGATTTTACATCACTTAATTTTGCATTTGCAGAGAAAAGTATATAAGAAGTATTTTCTTCTCCCGAATAAGATTTAGAATTTTTATATATTCCTTTCCATTCAAAAAATATATTCATTTAAAGCTAAAAAATATTTTCTTGAAAAAAAAAACTGGAAAAGTTATTAAAAAATAATTGCAATTTTAATTCAATAAAATGTTTCGTCTTTTCTCACTCATAATAATACTCCATGATATATTATCCATTATTCTTTAAGATATATTATTCATGATAAATTATTCATTATTTTTAATTAAAATATACTATCTAAGCTTGATATAAGAAGATTTCTTTTTTGAAATAGTCAAGATATAATAGTTAAATAATCATGTGTAAAATCATAGTTCACATTCATATCCAAAAATAAGTTTTCCTCTCTTAGGTCCATCTAAACTTGGGTGCATAGATGACGAGAGCAGTGGCGATGGTGATTTAATAATCTCGTGTGAAACGACTATCTTTGGATGCTGCCCTGATAATGTAACAGTTGCTAAAGGTTACGATGGAGAAGGTTGCGTACCAGTAGACTGTTCCAATTCAACCTTCGGTTGTTGTCCTGATAATGTCACTTTAGCTATAGGTCCAGGTAACGAAGGCTGCTTCCCTGAAAACTGTTCCAACTCAACCTTCGGTTGTTGTCCTGATAATGTCACTTTAGCTATAGGTCCAGGTAACGAAGGCTGCTTCCCCGAAGATTGTTCCAACTCAACGTTTGGTTGTTGTCCTGATAATGTTACTTTAGCTATAGGTCCAGGTAACGAAGGCTGCTTCCCTGAAGATTGTTCCAATTCAACTTTTGGTTGTTGTCCAGACAATATCACCTTGGCTTTAGGTCC
>JAOUZG010002851.1:1319922-1358894 GCA_026289955.1 Argiope argentata | reverse complement strand
TCAACTTTTGGTTGTTGTCCAGACAATATCACCTTGGCTTTAGGTCCAGATAACGAAGGTTGCTTCCCTGAAGATTGTTACAATTCAACTTTTGGTTGTTGTCCTGATAATGTAACACTGGCTCTAGGACCAGATGAAGAAGGCTGCTATCCTATTGACTGTCTTAATACCACATTTGGATGTTGCCCCGACAATGAAACCGCAGCCACTGGTCCGAATTATGACGGATGTGACGTACCAGTTGATTGTGCTAATAGTACTTACGGCTGCTGTTCAGATAATGTAACAACTGCTTCTGGGCCTAACAAGGAAGGTTGCGCAAATGTCACAGACTGTGCTTCAGCTGAATTTGGCTGTTGTGAGGATAATGTCACTTTAGCATCAGGACCAGACTTTGAAGGATGCAACCTTACAGAAATAACTACAGTTTCACCAGAACCATTAACTACTACCCCACCTCCACCAGCATGCTTAAACACAACTTACGGATGTTGCCCAGATGAAGTTACTACGGCTCTTGGAAATAATTTGGAAGGATGTTGCTTTGGAATGAGATTTGGTTGCTGCCCTGATAACAAGACTGCAGCTCTTGGTCCAACATTCCTTGGATGCGGATGCCAAACTTATCCTTATGGTTGTTGTCCTGATGATATCACTCCAGCTCAAGGATTTAAGTAATAATCGATATTTATTATTACACATTTCTTTTTTAAAATAAAGCATTGAATTTTGACCAGAAAATTTTAATTTTAAAAGATTTTAGTTTTCGGAAGACAAAATAATAAATCAAATATTACTAATTAAAACGCATTTGCAAATAGTAAATTCAGAAAAAAAATTTAATGAATTTTTATGAAACACGTATGCTAAATTAGTTCTTTCATAATTTTTATCCAGAAAGATATTTGTGTAATAAATTCTAACTGCTAATTTATTTTTTAACGAAGAGAAATGAAGCATTCTATTTAATATTCATTTATTTCATTAAAGTTGAATAATATTTTTTCTTCGTCTAAGTAGAGCAGTTCTTATTATTCGATACAAATCATTATTATGTTCCAATTGAAATAATTTGATCAATCAAACGAAGCTGAATTTATCGAAGCCCTTTTGCGATGCTTAACGTAAAAATATTTAAGAAATATGTTCCGATGATACGAAACATATTTCTTTGAAATGTTAAATTATAGTTAGTTAATTTATGTCAGTTGAATAATAAACACATAACTCTTCTTAAATGCGTTCATTCCGTTCAAGGGATGCCTCTCTTCTTAGGAGCACATTAATGCAAATAGTATGAGCTCCACTTCTAAATAACAATCAAAAAATACTTAGCGGTTTTTTAATTCACATATTTTTTCATAAATCTAAAAATTCAGAAACAGGATGAATTTCCTTAACAAATTTATGCCTTTTTCCCTCCAGCTATCAAGGATGCAAGTGTGAACATTTCCGCTATGGATGCTGCCAAGACAAGACAACACCTGCAACCGGGCCAAATTTCGAAGGCTGTGTTTGTCAGCTGATGCAGTACGGCTGCTGTCCGGACGGCAGGACGCCCATGATCAATGAAAGGGGAGAAGGCTGCGGATGCGACTCCACCCGGTATGGTTGTTGTCCTGATGGCAAAACGGCCGCCACTAGCGCGGATCTGTCGGGATGTCCTTGCGACACCCTGCCTTACGGATGCTGCCCTGATGGTTACACGCCAGCGAGGTCCTCCGACCTGCGCGAATGCCCCTGCGTGGCTCAACGGTACGGATGCTGCCTGGACGGGAGGACTGTCGCACTGGGACCCAATTACGAAGGCTGCCCGTGTGATTCCACTCGATTCGGGTGCTGCATGGATGGCAAGACCACAGCTCAGGGACCCAACTTCTACGGTTGTCCTTGCGAAGCGATGCCCTATGGGTGTTGCGCAGATGGATACACACCAGCGCAGGGACTCAATTACAAAGGTTGTCCAGATATAGTCCAACCGAAGCCTAAAATTCCAACTGGTGAGTCTTTTATTCCCATTTTGCATAATCGGAGAAAAATGTGTAATGGAAAATATAAGAATAGGAATGGATGAAAATTTTCTTACAAACTCAAAATGTTTTTTTTTTTGTTTTAACTTTCACGGAGGTCTTTTCCCTGTTTTTCGTCAATTTTGTTACGAGAATCCAATATTATGTGATTCAAGAAACCTTCTAACGATTGAAAATGTTTGCAATAAAATGACTTGTTTAAATTTTAAAAATGTTTAACAGTCTTGTTTCCGTACGTATAGGTAGATTGAATTTTCAATTTTCCCGAATGACAAGGCAACATATAAAAATAAGCATTAAAATCACGAACTAAATTCATAAATGGCAATGCTATTTTTGAAAAATTTTGTTAAAAAAAACTTTTAATTTGCACGATTTTTTGCTTAAAACTACTTCATTTCTATATGAAACTCTTCCTGATATTGTTATCACAATGTAAATTAATATATTTGCAATAAAATCTGTTTGAATTTTTCTTGAACTTAAATGCTTTCCTATAACTGCTAAAGCGAATAATCCTCTACATAAATGAAGTTTTGAAAACGATCCAAGGTCTGAAATTTTCTTTCCATTCCATCGATACCATCATCCGGAAACGGAAATTTTAACACACATTAGCACATACTTCAAATTTGTTAAGCATAAACTGGAGTTCTGGAGTTGACAAGAAATCCTATTAGATATTCCTGTTAGCGTCAGAGCATGAATATATGACACCAAGTGGCATCCAGATATTTTCTGTTTTGACATCGTATGCATCTAAAACAACTGGCAATATTTTCTAATATTTTGGTCCGCAATTATCTTTAGCTTTGGTCCGCAATTATTAGCCGCAACATTTATACCTATCCTCCCAAGCGATTGCTGATTTCTGTGAAATTTTCTTTCAAAATTATGTTCTAGCATATATTTTCCTTAACATACTAAAGTCAGTGCAGTTATATAAGTACATTCGTTGGATTTATTTTATCAGATTTTCCTATATAACAATATTTTATTTGTCGAGATTAATTTTCCCATCATATCTAAAACAGCTATTTTGAATCACTTTATATGCATCTAGTTTAGTTAACGATTGTTTCTTTTTTGTACTGGGGAATGAAGAATTTCGATTTAAAAACTGACAACCTTTGAAACTGTCATTGTTTCGCAGAGGTGTGTGGACTGCCAAAGGACTCCGGACCCTGCAGGAACTTCAGCGTCATGTGGCATTTCGACGTGAATTACGGAAGCTGCTCGAGGTTCTGGTACGGGGGATGCGACGGCAATGGAAATAAATTTGCGACTCTCGAGGAATGTGAAAACACGTGCGTGAAACCCGACGGTCCCGGTAAGATTTTCGAATTCCGTATAGCTCTTGTTTATACTCACGGCGTTACTGATGACGCCTTTCCTTCCAATGGTATTCTGCCTTGTATGTCTCCCAGTTTGAAGTATGAACCACAAGCAATGCTATTTTTTATTTATTAAAATAAACGTTATGTATCACATTCGACAAAATAATGATCAAAGTATTTGTTATAATTTTTATAATCCTGTTGAATTAAACTGTGCAGAACAGAAGTTCTCCTTAATAATATATAAAAATGGCCTGTAGAACCATAACTCTTTTGTAGTGAAACTATTAAAAAATGCAGAATAAAACAAAATGCGATTTGATATCCTGAATAACATACCTACACTCTTGTTGAAATCTTTAAATGATTACAAAAAATGTGGGGACATGTCTCCTGGCAATAGTTTGCCTTTGGTGGCGTATGAAAGAATTAGTGACCTGCTTTTACTACAGAAAGAGATTTATTTCATTTTTCTGGAGATCGCATAGTTGCATCATGCAAAGTTTATAAACATCTCAACAATTTGAACAGATATTTATTAAATACTATATGTTCGTGTAATTACTTGTTCGGCTGGTAATAAAATGTATATGGCAAGTGACGTTAAACTTTTTTGATTTAGAATTTTTACGAAGCCGTGAATTTTTAGGATATCTCTTAGAGAATAAAATCGATTTTTTTTTCTGTTCGTACTTTACGCGCTGCCGTTCATCCGACGGCGATAAAATTTTGCCGCCTGCTTACTTTGAACCTGGAAAATCCATGTTCTTCACATTTGGTATTTGGGTTGCTCACGAGTCGGGCATCCACGAAATTTATTGGTTTTGTTCAAAACGGGGAAACAAATATATACATGGTCCTCCTTAAAGTATACTTAAGTAATAAAATGAAAAAAATGGAATGAGTATTCTTTATATTTCTTCTTTTTACATCATTTAATTTCAATGAATGTATTCATTGCCAACAAGAAAATAGACATCATTTTTTTTCTGCCATTCCTAATCAAACAAACTAGCTATTTCTAATTTCAGGCAATATTTCCAAAATTATTTCTTCTGCGGCAGCAAAGTGCCGAGCGCTAGCTGATATTCTATGTATCATCTTCGTAAATTTTAAAATGTATAAAATAATGTATATATTACATAAAGAAATATTATGCACATGGATACTCTTCTTATAAAATATTTTTTGAGTTAACGAAAAAAATATCAAATTTACCTACATTTTTAGATCAGCAAGCAAGGTTTTGCATCCATTAGCGTTAATAAGAATTTAATTCAATGTGATTCGGAAGGAAACTTTTGTGCAGAAAATGTGAACTTGTGCGCACGTTATCACTGCCCTCCCCATCGTGTATCCCGTTTATTGAAATATTTTCTACTATTTAAATCATGTTTTTAATTCATAAACACGATATTGGAGCTAGCTTATGAACCCGAAGCAGTTCCAGTAAAAAGAGTTCTGTGATTTGGATTATTCCTTTTATTAAGTGAGCACCATTTTACACTTTTTATTTTCAGTGACAAAACTTTAATTAGTTTTGGGGTTGTGTGTCACTTGCGTGCATTCGCATTTGCGCTAACTCATTAGAAAGTGTCTTTTGTGCTCAAACTTTAAAAAGGTTACCGTTTTATTGCTTGTAGATTTGGTGATTTTATAATGTACGCCAAATGGTAATCAATCACTTTGAGAGTGAGAACGATACTGCTTGTCTCCGATAAGGTACCCTATTTGCATCACTCATTTCCTGCTTTATGAGAACAAATCTTACTGCTATAATTTAGTTTTTCTTTTAAAATGTTACTTTTGAATTGAGGAAATATATTGAATAGCTGCCAGCCTCACCTCGGCTCATTTTCTTATCCTATGTAAAACATTGTCTCACTAGGCCCGAGACCAACGTGCAGCATTAAATTGTAAGACACATTACGGAAATATTAAAAATATGTAATCAGATTTCGTTCCCATCCTTTATATCAATCTTTTTGTTTCTTTCATTTGTGAAGTGTTAAGTTTTAGAATTCCTTTGGACTTCAGAATAATCCTGCCCATTCAAATACTCCCCTTTTCTTCCCCTCCAGAGGCTTGTTTGCTGCCCAAGACTGTCGGTTCTTGCAACGAGAAGATTCCGCTGTGGTACTTCGACGCGGGATCGGAGAGCTGCGAGTCTTTCACTTACGGCGGCTGCCTGGGCAACAACAACAGATTCGTGACCAAAGAGGCGTGCGAGCAGAAGTGCATCAATTTCCAGCCCCCAGGTGAGCACGGGGCCTCGGCTCCTTTTCAGCAGCAACAAGGAGTTACCCGGAATGAGAAAGGATCCCCTCCGAATTGTAATCTTGGAACAGAAAAATTTCCTTTTTTTTATGTCTTTAAGCTCGAAAAACATATCTTGGCCGAATGCAGACAAGTTCCCAACATATGAAAGGAATGAAGGAATACTATTTTTAAAAAATCTTTTTGCGGCTTGAGAATTACTATTAAATGAAACCTATTTAGGGGGAAATAAGTTAGGAGAAGCCGGAAATAGTTGTTACATCTTCAAAATATTTTTAAGAATTCATTATAAGTAATTTTATGAATTGTTTTTTAAAATATACTTTAATTCTTGAAGAAAAATAACAAGTCTTTTAAAAAAAACGATAAATCAACAGTATCAACAGTTTGATACACATTCGTATATTTTTAAAACGTGTTCCACAATCGGGCAGGTTGTTATACAATATGAACCGCTTATGACATTAAATATGATGGAAATTAAAATAAGTACATTATCTTTATATTTTTGTTGTTTTCTAATTTTTATAGGATAACATTAACTGCACGTTTATACATGAACTAGATTTCCTAATCTATTCTGCTGAGCAATCACCACTTTACAGTTTGCAGTTGCTACAAATATCAAATTTGTGAAACTGTAAGAACATACAATGACTGTAAGAACACATATTTTATGACTGTAAGTGCTAGGAATCCAGCTTATGTTTCAGTAGGGTTCAAAAGGCTTTATAGACAAAGAGTTGCCATTCTCTTCCAAAGACACCTGTGAAGGCATCACTTTCCTTTATTTATTTGTCTAATTTGTCGTTTTTATTATAGTGCATGAGGGTTTTATACCCTCGGCGTGTTGTCTTGTGGCTTCGATTTGTGAAGCATTTTTTTAAACCTATTTTTCTGTTGAAATAAACTCATTGTCAGTTGTTACTTTATTAATGCTCCTGTTATGAGCTTCTGGAATCAGCCTTATTTTCTGCGGGCCGACACGAATCTCTTCAGCCCCCATCAGCCGAAGCAGAGTGACCTGTCACAGACTAAAGAATTGCTCGTAACACACTGGTTGGTATGAAAGGGGATTATCTTGTCCGGTTTTTGCCTTTGTCCATCGGACAGGTCTGTTCCTTGTGAACGATCGGCCAATTGCCGATGACTAGAGGTCTTCTCCAACCTAAATATCATAATTAAATGAGCAGATTCCAGTTATCGGAAAGCCAACATAAACTTTTTCGGTGTTACAGCATTTTATCAAATGCTGTATGCCACATTTCCACATTTCATCTTAGATTCATACGTGATCATATCCTTTCGAAAACTGTTCCTCATCCACGAATCATAGATACGACTACTATTGAATCATTTGATGGGCTCAAATACATGCCAGTCTAAGAGTTCAGTAACTTATATCAAATATATTATAAATGTCGAGGGGAGAAGATAAAATAATAACTCTGTATTTTCCGGCAAAGTTCAATGGAAAAATGTCTAGATGATGCTAATCATTGTCTACAAGAAGAAGGGAAAATATCTTATCTTGGCATTTCTTGACGTTTCAAATATTTTGATCCAACATATATACAAATTTTTTTCTGTGCTTTCATTTGTTTCACGAAAAGAAGTAACATAAAAAACTTTTCACATAAAAAAACAGGTACACAGTGGCCTTTAGTACAGTCACCAAGAACCATTATTAACGAAGTGAATCTCTGCTTATGCTACAGCTCCACCTGTTTGGTATCTTTTCTGTTAATTATTTTCCTTGGATTTTGCACTTTTGTCAGCTTGGTCTCTTAGACATTGTAAATGACAACAGAACTAGAATTTACCAAGACATGGAAAGATTGTAAAGACTTCGCTAAACTGTGTCCTTTAAAATTCAGTTTTCTATTCACTCATGAACTTTCAATGGCTATTCAGTAAAAAATGTTCGATCTGCACTTTTAGTCAGTTTTTTTTTTACTTCTTTCAAACTTATGGCCAATATCCTCTGGAATGAGTTCAAATATTGAAATTTAAATGCGGGGGTGAAGATGTCTGTCTGAATTCACTCAGCTCGTTGTGTTCTTTCGCAGTTCAAGTGAACGAGTGTGAGCTGCCCAAGGACGAAGGCCCTTGCGACAAGCCGACCGTGCAATGGTTCTACAACAAGGAGAACCTGAGATGCGAGCAGTTCTACTACGGAGGATGCAAAGGAAACGCAAACAGATTTGAATCGAGGCGAGAATGCGAAAAGTCCTGCGTGGCCGCAGTAACTCATGGTATTGTTTGACTTTTTTTTCTTTTTTTTAAAGATAAAGATGTGGCTTAAAATAACCCAAGTAAATATTTCACGTGTTGCTTTAAAAGTATAAATCTCTGCTTAAAATATTTAACATTCGAGGTATTTAATTTTTCCCCTATCAATATTTAAAACATCGCGTAATAATCAGTTTGATTTTCCATTCCATTCTTACTTAAGAATTGTTTTCTTTTCATATGGAATTATTTTTGAAGAATAGGGTATTTTTAATTTCGGAAATATTTACTAATAAGTATTTTGAGAATAGCTCAATTTTTATTATGAAAAATATCATATTTTAAAATTTATCGCCAATTTTTATTTAAAGAAATTGTCGTGTCTGGTCCCTAAAATTTAATGATGATGCACAGACCTGAAGGTCATGGATATATCTTTTTAGAAACATATGACAGTCAATCCGGAGTCGCGGTGACCTTTTGGTAAAGTCTTGTCTGGGGAGCCGGAGGGTTTTCTGGCTCGAGACCCGATTCCACCGAAGAACCGTAGAGTGAGGGGGTCTGATGCACGCTAAATCCGTCGGAGCCAAACGTCAAATCACTGGTGGGGAGAGGGGGTTGGTAGTTCAGAAGCTGTCCTCATCATTTGACCTAGGGTCAAAATGACGAGGTCCCTCCTAAAATAACCCTAGTGTTGTTTTACAACGGGCCGTTAATATAACTAAACTAACTAACTAGAGAAAGGGACAGATAGAGAAATCTTGGAATAGTTTCATACCGGTTTAAATTAGTTAATGACTTAAACTAATTAAGATAAATAACGTCTTAATTATGTTCTTACGTGATAACTTTAAATTTGCGATCAAAGATTTCATTGTCTTTTTATCATGTGAGTACATGATGTGGCTTTCGTAAGGAAGTTATGTTGTCTCCAAAATTTGGGGCAAAAAATATTTTTATCTGCATCAATATTTTAATCAGTATTGCATTATTCTATGAAGGAAATTTCTGTAGTATAGTTGAGAACACAATCTTGCTTTTCCGTAATAAACGCAAGTTCAAAAACGGAAATCGAATCTTACTCATAGCAAATATAACTTAGAAAGGAAAGAAATCTATGACTTTGTAACTTTTCTTGCAAATAACCGACATAAGGAATGAATAATGACTCATATCTCATGTTCGCAGCAATGAAGTCGCATTTCAGGATTCACTGGGACATCCAATGACTCTTTTTGAGACATGCCATGCGTGACGTCGCTACACTACCACCCTCACTGCCCTAATCAGAAACCAAATAATTTTCGGAAGGATGACCAGTAGAGTGATGTCGTTTTAATGAAATCTATCCTGTATGCGTTGTGTTGCTCGTCTTGTAATGTTACTCACTATCAGGGGAGAAGTCGCTTCAACGTTATGAATATTGAAATAAAGGGATTTCTGAGATTTGGAGTAAAAATCTCAATGCATTATTCGGAGTTGTGATGCAACCGTAACCCTCATTTTCAGTTCCAGTGGGGCATTTCTAGATTGATAAAATCACTCGCTGTCCATTCCGAATGATATAATGTTTGTCGCGATACCACATTTCAACACAGTGCTTCCTGTTTTAAACGCATTTTGTTCGAGCCCTCGCAATTCCATTTCAGAGCAGGACGCCTGCCGCCTGCCCCAGGAGACAGGCAACTGTGCCGAGTTCCGGGAGAGGTGGTTCTTCGACTACGACAACGGGGAATGCCACCGGTTCATGTACAGCGGGTGCGACGGAAACGAGAACAACTTCGCTTCCTTCGTGGAGTGCGAGAAGAGGTGCAGCAAGGAGACGGTGCCCGAGGAGCCGGCGGACCGGCAGTTCAAGACAGGTGGGTTTCTCGTTCCTTTCACTTCTCGTGTCCGATTCTGAAAAGAAATTATACATAAAAGTGAAATCACGATTTCTGATAAGATATCTAAGACAGCTGATTTAACTGGGAAATAAAAGTGGACTTCTAACACTTTTAAGCAATTGGGAAACAAAACATGTCGCTGCTTTGGGAAAAACAAAATGAAATCTTTTTTTTCACTAATTATCAAACCATGAGCTTTGTGATGACCCAAGAAAATAAAACTGTTTATAAAACGATCAAAGGCCTAGAAGATTTATCGAAAAAGGAGAAAGTTGGGAAATCTAAGTGAATTGAAATGCTGCAATTATACAAATCTTCATGCGGGAGAAAGGTCGACTTTACTTCATCTGTGTACTATTAGAAATGAGAAGACTAAACTATGTGTCTTTAATAGAATATCAAAACACACATGTATTAAAAGGAAATCTATATTTTTAGTGTTAATAATGATTTCTAAAGTTTTTTTAAAATTATTTTTGAAGAGTACTGCTTCCTGAATCAAGATCCGGGTCCGTGCAACCTCGTCGAAGTGAACTGGTACTACAATGCAGGCGATGGCGTCTGCAAAGAATTCAATTACGGAGGCTGCAAGGGCAATCGGAACCGGTTCAAAACCCGAAAGGAATGCGAGACGTCCTGCTTCCAAGCACAGGGTGAGTACCAGTTTTATTTCGCTTTTCAAAACCTCTCTGTGATATGGAAAAGCTCTGGGTGGAGAACGTTTATCGCATGAGAATGCGATACGGAATGTTAAAGATTTAATGTTAATACTTGTAGTAGAAAATGTTATTTATGGCCTCTCAAATCTTCACATATACATGATTCTTCTGTGCTTGTGTATGTGACTGAACCTCTCCTAAAAGGCAACACCGATTTTGATGAAATTTTGAGTGTGCGTGCTCAACTGGATTCGAGAATGGTTTAGATTTACAATTCGCTCCACTACAAAATATTTTCTTGATTAAATTTTTTAATTATAATTTGTTGTTTTTCTTGGAATGTTTTACATTGGATCCGGCAGACAGCGCTGGGATCGTGGCGTCGAATACTCAAAAATGCATTTCACCATCACCAAATGAGTTTGTTTTTTGCCTCATGCTAATGAAGTTAGGTTTAACAGGTTTTCGACCGATTATTTCGAGCGTTTCTGCTGATTTTTTTTAATGTTTGATGAATTAAAAATTAAACATCATCTTTCGCATTCCTTCTGAAATACTTTTGAATTAAAATAAAGCATAATGAAGGAAATTAAAAATGTCTATTATGTATTAAATTACCAAAACTGGCATAGAAAATACACACATTCAGTTGCCCTAATTGGAGTTGAAAATTCATGCATTTACGTTGCCCCAAATGTCGTTGGATTGGCATGCGCAGTTTGTTCTTAAATTGATTTTGTTTTGCCAGACTAATCAGCAAAGCGATTTTGAATAATCGGGTTGCTGTTTCGTTTTATTTCAAGTACACACTGTAAATAAATTGTTTTTAGGTTAGTTGCAAAGGCTAAGTTTTGATGTACAACCATTTGGTGCTTTTCGAGATTGGTAATTTTTCGGTAGCGCTTTGTTTGGGTTTACATTGCCGTCATTTTTTATATTACTGTAATTTGATCTTTCCTGCATTTCTCTTGATTTTTTCCCCTGCTGTACGTATTCCTTTCGCCTACTTTCATTATTTTTGATTAATTTTTTTAACGTGCATTCCATTTTTCTGCATTTTTTTTCAATATTTACGTTAATTTGTTGCAGCGTTCATCGAAAACTTACGATTGGAAACGCTGTGGCTGCCTTTCGTGCCAGATTCGGCATTTCACTAAAATTTTAAGAGGAAAGCTGTTTTTTTTAGCGAAAAATGTTTTCAATAGTAAACATAAGGATACTAATTGATAATATTTTATATCGTGATTTAACCACCAATTCTCATAGAAAAACTTCAAAATTCCCACGCGTATGAAGTCGTGGGTAAAAGCCAGTCATATTATAAAAAGCCAAGCAAATCCAACACTTTTTATGTCATTAGAGAGTAAAAAGGTTCATAAAAGAGTGAATAAAATTTTGATAAGCAGTAGCTTTCAAAATATAAAAACTGGTGCTCTCGAGTGCTTGAAGAACATGTTTATTACAGCTTTTTTTTTAGAAAAGAAATGGTTTTAATAGCCTAAATGGCAACTTATTGAATTGAATCCTAAAACTTAAAGTTTATGTAAACAATATTCTGTAGATGATTGCATACCGATGAGTCAGCCAACTTCTTGGTAGATCTATTTGATGGCTACGATCAATGAGGACGGATTTCTTAATTCGATTGCTCCAGTTACGCGAAGACAGGGAGTTTTTTGTGAGCGCATTCTGAGACTATGATGAATCGATGAAAATCGCATATCAGTCGGTGCGCGCGCAGAACGACTCTGTCAGATTTCAAATAAGTCACTCTCTCTCATATGACAGATTTTTCCACGCTCGAGCTTTGAAATGATAATAGCAAAATTTCGAAATTGAGGAGCCCCCCCCCCCATCCACCGTTGCTCTTACAAGAAGGGGGATATTGGTTTGTGAGCTGCGATGGCTCAAATAGAATAAATGGGACGATATCTAATTCGAAAGTCCGTCTGACATGTACACTAAAATATTCTAAAAGTGACTTGACACATGACTAATCATTGGTAAAATAGAGAATGAAACTTTTATCATGAAGTCACGAAGCCAAGTCTATCCAAAGGATAACGAGGGCAGCTTTCAAATCATGATATGCTTTTTATAAATGGTCTTTATTAGCATTTATTTTCTGTACTGTGCAATAAATAAAATTTTACCATAACCTCAGAACTAAATAATAGGTCCATCATGTCATACGGCATGTTTAGATAGGAGATATGGCTAATTTTCTTCTTTATAAAGACTTCATCGGATATATGTATCACCAAACTGATCCGTATGGCTTTCACCACATCATCGAACAGACAAAAGATTTTATCTTACAATTTACCAAAATTTGAAACTTTAAAAAAAATCTTGATATCCAGCAAAAACATAATACTATAACTAACAAAAGCTAGTGATAAAAATTTAAGTAACAGTTATCAATAAATGTATGACCTACTTTAATGTAACTAAGTTGTAATCACGTTTAATGCTTTATTATTATATCATGGAAATGAGACATTAAAATACGTGTCTATATAATACAGTCTTAAGTTCATGATCTTTTAGAAAATATTTTGGTCTTGAAATAGTTGCTGTGTAATTATAGATTTTTTGTAATCTGTCTCATAATTTATTGCCATTTCCGGAGCTTGCCCTGTAACTCCCTTCATCTCTCTTTTTTTAGATGTCTGCAGTCTTGCAGTGGTTAAAGGATCGTGCAGCGGATCCTTCACGCAGTGGTACTATGACAAGGAACAAGAGGACTGCTTCGAATTCATCTTCACGGGCTGCAAGGGCAACGCAAACCGCTTCAACACCAAAGAGAGCTGCTACCAGAGGTGCAAGAAGGAATTGCTCACCACTCCAGCCCCAGTAGCGGCAGACGGTAAGCGTTTTGAAGCAGGATGGAATAGTTCACGAAATTTGTCGCATCAGCCCCCATAAATAAAGTTCTTCGAGGAAAGATATTTTTGTGGCTCAGCATACCCTTCAGTGTAATGGTCACGAATCAGATTTAGCGATCAATGTAGGCCGCTTATTTTTTAAATCTTTTTTTAATAAACTCGGAGGCTTCATGTGTGCCTTTCCAGTGTCTTCATCCAAGTATTTAATGATTAAAAATAGACGCCCTGGTTTCCGGGCTTAAGCAGATCACTTTTGTATTTGTTTACAAACTTAAAAGGCAGACATCAAAGTGGCTCGATAACGGCTTCTTTCGTAACATAGCAGCATGTGACAAATGCGATGAAATACGTGAAGTGACGAGTTGCAGTGCACTTCTTTCCCAACTTTCTGATGCATTAATGCTTGTTCTATTAAGCTGGGTCGTTAGTGATTGATTGTTAACCTTTTGATTACAATGAAGCTGGAATACATTATTTCTTGTTGCCCGAATTTTAAGGATAGTAATTTCTCGTAGCACCATTAGGCTGAGGAAATAATGGTATTTATTCTGACCTCGAGAGGACTGATATTTCCTCTGCCATTTCTCCATTTTTGTTATAGACCTGATCATTGCTCATCTGCATTTGTGTTTTTTTTTGCACCAAGATACCAGCATCCATATTAAAGCCTTACGCTCCCCATCACTCGACACCGCAATAAAAGAATGATGGCCCACCAACATCTATCATCGATGTGGAAACCAGTTAAAATCCTTTGCTCCTAATTGTGTGCGTGATTTTCCTAAAGAACGACTCTTGCCCAAACAATACAAACTTACGAGCGAACAGTTCAACGATTGCTAACTAAATTATTTATATTTATTTTAGTGGAAGTTTTAAGAGTTACACAAGTAATAAGAAAGTTTATATCTTGGTGTATGTTTTATGTCATCCTGTATTCGAATAGTCAACTCAAATTTCAATGTTCCAAAAATATGGCGCAGAGAATAATTCAGTATAATAAAGGGCATCTGTATGAAATCCGTATCTGCCACGCATAGCTATATAATGTCTCATAACCATGAATCATAATCAACATTTTCTGTTTGGCAATCGGGTACTTTTCCAGAAAGAATCATATCTTTTCTTTCTTGTAAATGATGGATTAGATAGAAATGGAACAGTAAGAGGCAATTTTTTTCTAAAGTAACTTCAGGATGACCGTAATTTGTCTATAAAGGTGCGATGCGACCTTTCAGAAATTCGTTGGATTGTTCGAACCAATGGATAAAGTGTTTTTAGCAATATTTCAACAAGCTCCACTGCAATGAGATAGCATTCGTCTTCGTCACGTGTGAGCTCTGGGGCGACAACTGAATGAGGACTTACCCAAGAGATGGGTGTGCCAAGGCCTGTGAATTTTCTCTGATGTGAACCGATTTTGGGTTTTTGAAATTAAATCGTGTTCTTTTGTATAGAGAAGTGGAGCAGATCGCCGCCATAGAATTTAAGATCATTCTAAACACTCATGGGAGGAACTAAATCGAGTTCGTGCGAGAAGAATTACTAAAAAAATATAGTTGTAGAAGGTGCTTACTTTGAATATTTCATTTAAGGTATCCTTCGACAACTTCTTACAATTTAATAAGAGTTAATAAACGTAACATAATAAGACGTTACACATATTATTAGTACCTGATTGCACCCTTTGAATAACCTGTTACGATTCTTGTCAAATACCTAAAGTTACAAGACACTTTTTCAAATATCATCTGAGATATGAAAACATTTTATAAATTTATAGCTTTGTGTTTTGTAAATAGAAGCATATGTAAGCATATAGGTCAGTTTCAGATTAAAATCTTTACTTATTTGATTTTGTAACATGAAATCTTTAAAAAAAAGGTTTTCTTTTCTTTTCTTTATTTTTTCTTTTTGTGTTTTGAACTTTATAAAGGCTGATTTTTTATGTTATAGCTGGTATTATCTGAGAAACTCAAAATCTTGAATTACATTTGAAATTCCAACGTTTAAGCACATATAATGCATCTGCATTTCGCCTGAATCTTTATGTATCTATCATTATTTAGTTTCACAGTATGTCGCTTTGCTTTTATCAAATGTGTCACTTTATTTTTCTCTCCGCTTGAATTTCTTGATTTCTGTTTTCCTCTGCAGATGTCTGCGCCCTGAATCAGGAGCCGGGCCCCTGTTTGGGATATTACCGAATGTGGTACTATGACACATCGGACAACATATGCAAATCCTTTGTGTACGGAGGATGTGAAGGAAATGGAAACAGATTCGAAAAAAGAACTGATTGTGAAGCGGCTTGTGTAAAGAAGACCGTCAAAGGTCAGGAACTCATGTGCAGTTATCAGTTATTTAACTCATTTTACGCGCTTTAGTTAATATATTTTTAAAGAATCATCATATAGCAATTATTTTAATGCATGTTCAATAACTCTTTTAAGTCCTGCAATTAATTCAGTTGCGCTTAGCTTATACTTCAAAATCATTTTTATGTTTCAAAAGTGGAATGAGATTTCGATGCAAACGTCCTCTAACCATAGGAGTGAAAACGTTGCTATTGTAATGCTTTAATGTTGAAACCGATCCCTGTCCAAACATTATTATCCTGAAAGTATGGGAGTATTTATTAAACGGAAAACATTTTTTCATTCATTTATTTTTTATATTTAAGTAATTGCATGAATATTTGATTTGCAATTTATAACAAGAAGGGAAAACTCATTGACTAGTATCACATCAAAACGACATCTTAATTTTAATTTTCCAATATGGTTCTTAAAAAATTTATGCCAATGTTTGAGGCACTCCGTGTTTCATCCAAGGAAACAATTTGACTCAAAAGGTTTGAAAAAATACTTGTTGATGGCGGACGAAATACTTGTTGATTCAATGAAGCGATGCTTCGTCTTCAGGGGACACCATCACGGAAGCGCCTGCATCCTTCAGTTCCCTACGATCTGTCGATAGTGTAGACTTCATACGACAGTTTTCCTTTCCCCAGCAGTTTATTCACACTAAAATTAAATTAAACCAAAGTTAGGCCAGGTGAGAACCGTTTTAAAACGTATTTCAACCTCGGTCAGTTTACAAAGATGATGCATGAACCATAATCCTTTCCCCAAATTTCTACAACGAAAGGAATGCAATGTTTTTAACTTTCATCCAATCCGCCAGCATGACGGGATATTGATGGGACCTTGTTTCAATTGAAATATCCTTCAATTTAAATTTAAAATAATCCATTTCTTCATTTGTATGTTTAATACAATGATGCGTTCTGTAATCTCCTCATTTTGTTTTAGAAGTAGATAAAGGTCTCTCAATTTCTGAATGAAATTTACGTTAAATAAAATGTAGATGAGAAATAAACATCAAAATCTTTATGCAGATAGGGTACGTTCAAGTAAATACTTTAGAAAATTTTTAGAAATTTCGATATAGTTTGAATCTTTGATACTATTAAGAGACAAGACATGTCATTTAGGAGTTTTCGAATAATTTTTGCGAGTTTCTTTTTCGCTATCCATTTTTAAAAACGGCCAGGCTAGAAATTAAGGCAATTTAGAAATATGGAACAACTTTAAAAAACTATTCTCAAATTGATGAATATAAATGTTCAGTTGAACTAGACAGATGAAAACTTAACTTGGTGCTGGCGCCCTGGCACAGAGGTAGCCTGCCTTCCACTTGATCTGGGTATCCAGAGTTCGAGTCCCTGCCAGGGTATGGTTGTTATTTTCTCCTCTGTAAAAAGAGGCTACGCAAGCGAATGTGATAAGTGTGCGTCATCTTCATATGAGCTAGGAGCCAGGCTTCTTCCCTCGGGTGCTCAGGGGTCCGTAGCCTCAGAAACTATTGCACCCTTCATTATGTTGTAAAGCGGACATGTCATCATCATCATCGTCAAAAATATAAAAATCAACCGAATATTTGGACATTTCACTGTTTGCTGTGGGAGTACGTTAATTGCATTCTAATAAATTAACGAGTAAATGAAATCAGCAGATCATAATCACTTTCAATGCCTATTGTTGTAATATAAAAAATCCTCACTTACACTAGTTACATAATAATTTTTATCCGGCTTCCTGACATAGGAGTAGAGTGTCTTCCCCGTGAACTGGACTTCCCGGTTTGGGCATGGCTTGTTCTTTTGTGTTCTATCTGTAAGGTGTTTGAATACGTCCTCCCCCCCCCTGTAAAAGTTGCGTGCTAAGACGCACTCTTAGACGTACGCCGGTTAGGCTTAAATCTTCGACTACCACAGCGAACTTGCCCATTACAAGTGCCATTAGAAACAACAACAACAAACTTAACATGATGTTTAACGCAACTTTTTAAGCTGATAATATTTATAAGTTGGAGGACTGCCTACAAATTTCGCTATGCAATTATACAAAAATCATTGAAAATTTTGGCAGGATTGATTGTTGGGTCTGAATCTATCAAATTAGGCAGAGTGTCACTTTTTAGAAGGTAAGTGCTCATCAGGAGAAAGTTTTCGAGATTTTGATTAGTTTCTTGATTAAAAAGTAATTTGTTAAAATTGGTATATCTTAGTTGCTCCAAGGTTATTTTAAACTACTGAAAATGCCAGATTTATTATCTATCATGAATATTTAACTTATGGTTTTGGCTAGGTAAGCTACTCTGGATAAAATTTGAAATATCGTCACCATTTTGAGTATGCGGGACTCGCAGTATCCAGGTCAATTATTCATGCACTCGCACATCTACAGATGTTAATCTTTTATAATTATTAAAATGAAGCGTGAATGATGAAAGAAACTGCAAGTGAGAAAAGTAAGTTTAAATTTATCAACCCAAGGCAAAGAACAATTTTTCCCTTTAAATCAAAATTCTAAAATTAAGCCAAAAAGGACGATTTAACAAAAACATGTATCGGGCGCTGCGTCGACACAATATTCCTTCCTCCAAGTCCCAGGGATGGTACTTGGTAGGGGGGGAGGAAATAGCATTAGTGTCCCCATCTGGTGGTATAGGTAAATCTGCTCGACGGAATAGGAGCATTTCAATCAATCCATAGACCAATTTGAGCCTTTTTAATAGATATTCATATAGATTTGTCCTTTAAAGAGGCCTTCACCAGACAGCTGAAGTGGACACCACCAGGAATTCTCACGAAGAAATCCATGTTGTAAAATTAATACGTTCTTTTGCAAATGAAGATCTTACCTGAAGAGTGATGGAATGCCGATGCATGCTGTGAGAAGTATCGTAAAATAGCTCCGTTTTTACACTATTTGCCATCAAAAGAGGGTCATGTAAACAACCATACTCGAGGTCAGGTGTTCAGTGGCATCCTTAAATGATGAACAGGTGCCTAGTGAAATCACTGGACGATTTTGTGCCCTTTTGAACCTAATCAGAGTATTAATGTAGTAATTCTTGAGTTAAACTTGAAAGCATTCTACCACCCCGTTTGGGGTAGTAATGTACGCAGTAATTCACATTTTTGGTTTTCCCCAAAACACGGTGAGGGAACAGAAAAGATCCCTTTCGAATTTCTCACCTTAGTTTGTAGTTTCTACTTCTGTAATCCAAAACGTGAAATTCAACAGGGAATAATATCCCCTCAATGATATTAGCCATTTTAATCATCGTGGGAAAGGCTTCTCACCAGTGCCTAAATTGGTCTGCCACCATCAAGCAATAATTATAAACCTAGGAAGGATATAAAAGAGCCGATAGCATTAAAACGAGCATGTCTAAATCATTAGAATATAGAATCATCTTCTATGAATTTTACATGTCGATTAATCTTGGACTTGGCAAGAGACGCACTGTTTGAAAAACTTTGTGTTGCCTTTCCTTAAAGATATCTCAGTGAAATACTGTTTTGATTGATAATTGAGTCAAAGCATGAATCATGATAGTTATAGCCGTTCCAAACGTATTCGGAACTTAAGAACGAATGTTTTTGCTGAATTTCAAAGTAAAAGTTTAAAAAAAAAATGTTTAAAAAACTAAATTATTTGAGCCTCTCAGTGTGAAAAAGGAATAACGATTTCTTCATTACAAGAATGTGCATCAGCTCTTACATTTTGATCCCCAGAAATGAATCGTCTATCTGTGCGAAACTGGGATATAAATTCCAGTTGGTGCTCATACCAAGATAATATTGTTTGTCGAAAACGAATGTAAGAGGTTTGTGATCTGTGTATTATGTAATGAAATCGCGTCCTACCAGCATATAACAAAAATTGCTCTCAGCCCTGACAAAACCGTTTTAGACGCATCAACTGCGTACGAACCTAAGAATGTGCGTAAACCAAAAGAGCCATTTGAAAGCCTAAAATGCTTAAACTGTGGCATCATCTCGACCATAGGAGGTTTTGCTGCCTTTCTCCCTACCTTTGATAAGATCGCATAAAACGCGTTTCGTGTCTTCTGCTTTGGGAATAAACATGCGATAAAAATTAACAATTGAGAGAAATCGCACGAGAGTTCTCATTTCTACTGGATTCAAGCAATTGACAAAAGCTTCACCCTTCTCTCCTAAAAATGAAATACCATCCTTCACAATTTCACAAACGTCACAATTTAGAAAACGACACTTATCAGTTTCAAAACATATTTTATCGAACCGTTTTCATTTAACCACTGAAAGTACCGCTCCAAGTCCTTTTAGTGAGGTGCGTGGGCAATCGGAAGTCTTTTAAGTAGGCAAAACGATTTCAGTCTCTCTGTGGATAATCCAAAAAATTTCTGAATATTCTGTGGGTTCTTTCTGAAACTAAAGGCATGTAAGAGAATTTATATAAGCTGCAAATAGTCATCTGTACTATTTTAGGTGTGTCAGTAGATTCAACAAGAATTGGGTAGAATGCTTTCGAAATCTAGCTTTACAGCAGCACAGCTTTACCGAACAATTCAAATGCCTGAACAATTTATATCTCCTGAATATGAATATGCGATTGAAATCACGCTCGGGTTACCAGTTTGTGGGGGTTGTGAAGTGAAGAATACCCGATTCCTATTTTTTCTTCATCCACATATTTGTAGATGTTAAATTTTGATACCTTTTAATTTAAACTTAATTTTTTTAAAATGAAAAGTGAGAAAAATAAATTTTATAATATATATACAAAAATATGTTAAAAGATTGTCGCCACTGTTATTATACAAAAAATTTCTTAAATTATACGAAGTATGTAAATTGCAATGGAAATATATGTTGATCTCTAATGCATCACTGTAAATAGTTTAATTCTAACTTTAAGATCTTTTTTAATAGAAATAGAGCCCATAATTTATGAAATTTCCTGTTTTTTACATTTATTTTTTGAGTGGCTATTGAATTACCAGCTAATATATTGTATCTACTTATTAATCAACTAATAATCATAACATATTACCCGATTAATAATTTTTAATAACTGATACTTATGTGTGATATTTTTGCCTGATTGCATGATAACCCTTTGTTTTAGTTCAACCACCTGTAGCCGTGACTTATACCCCTCCAAGAACTTCGAACGAAGGTATGTAGTTATAAATTTAGTGAAAGCTTACTCTGGAATTTTTTTAATACTACACAGTTTCTCTCATAGGATAATTTCAACAGCTTTCATACAACATGTTTCAATAACTTCAAAAATTACTATACAATCACTTAAAGCAAATCATTCTAGAAATGTATCCACTGAAAAGCATTAATTAATATTAGAAATAATTTTAAGTAATAATTTTTATTTGAAAGAATTTTTCATTCTTTATACTAAAATATCAAATATAAGTTCCCTTGAGAGTTTTGAGATTTTTATATCCATTTCGCTCGCGATAAAAATATTTCAATTTCATTAGCAAAATCGATAAAACAATTAACTCATTTTTTTTATTCATTCTTTATAGATTTCAAAAAAAATTTAAACAGTAACAGAAATCTTTATTGTACGTGTCTAATAAATGACAAAGCGCCATTGCAAATAATGCGCCCAGGGTCGCTTTCGATTCTCAAACTATTCCTCTTAAATTGTCAGTAAATATCTTCCAAATAATATTGCTTCAGAATTTATAGTAAATTAATGTTAGATAGCATTGACAATATTTTAGCAGTTATACTTTTCACTAAAGAGAACGCCCGTCATTAAAATAGTTTTCTCTTATCATGAATTCACTAGGCAAGAAATATATTTGAATTCCTTTAGTAAAATCCGACTAATACTCCCCCTTCATAGAAGTGAATTTATAAAACTTTAATTCAATTAGAATATTATATTGATATTAGAATTCTAAAATTTTAACTCTGTGCTCTTCCATGAGCATTTGTCCATTCCAAATGATTCAAACGCGTGTGTGGTGGCTGGAGCACGTTATATCGGTCGTGGTCTCAAAAACCCTCCGTGTCGAGAGTTTGCTGGGTCAGAGATGATCCTTCTCCGTTCCAGATCCAAATTACGATCTGCGGACGAATGAATGGAATGCATGAATGAAATCCACCACGTAAAAAGGGTTTGTGACGTTTATGTGGACTAGAAGTCAGACTTCTGCCTTCGGGTGCTAAGGGTTCCATATCCTCAGAGGCCACTGCACCCCTCCTTCCGCTGTAAAGAGGAACACGATAATAATAACTACAAATAGTTTAAAATAACGTGCATTAAGAAACAAGTAAAAATCACATATATAGCCGTAAATGTACGAATTCAACAGCAGTAAAAATCACTCAATAAAATTTTATTTCAGCATAAATAAGAACATTAGCGATGCAAGTGGAGTAAATATTTGTTTAGCGTTAGCATATCGCCAACAAAACAGATCAATCATCAACAGTGTATGGAGTTTAATTTAGTTATATTAACGTCCCGTTTTTAAAGTAAAACTAGAGCTGCTTTGGGATGGATCTCTCATTTTGAACCACGGTCAGATGACGAGGACGGCACCTGAGCTTGCACCCCTTTATCTCCAAACTTCCACTACACACCAAGGGAAGGACGTTTGGTCCCGACGGATTTAAATTGCACCAGACCCACTTATACTACGGTTCTACGGTTGGATCGGGTCTGGAATCTGAAGCCAAGACTTTATCACCAAGCCACTACGACCCCTTTCCTTCCACTATGCATTGAATATCGCATCATCATCATTTTTCAAGAGCTACTCAGATACATCCTAACGCAGCTGCTATCACTCTCCTTACCAAATCTTCGTGTAACTAAGCAGAACTTCTGTAAATGAGCTCTTTCAGAAAAATCAAAAGCGGAATAAGCCATTTTCACGTACTCAGAAAACGATTCTATCTGCTCTTTCAGATAGAATTCGTAATTTTGTGTTCCTGCATGATTTTTTTTTTGGTATTGTTTCAGTTGATGTACCCTTCTATCATTCGCTGCCAGCGTCATTTTGATTCAAATATTAAACTGCCTCAGAGTAATAGGACTATTTTAATTTCCAAAAGAAATTGCGATGCTTGAAGCAATATTTAAAAAATTAAAAATTCGTGGCATTGGTGCTATTTATTTTTTCCTCTTTTTTTATAAAAAAAATCAATTCTATTTTCAAAATCGATAACTAAAAGAACATCTTTTTTAAAGGCAACGAAGTCAGTGAATATAATTCAGACACTTTATCAATTTTTCTCAATAAATCCATTTCTGAGGAAAAAAATTGTCGTTGAAGCAAAAATAATGATGATAAAAAAGACACAGATCCTTTATTTTTTACGAAAACAATAAGTTCATTCCATTCGAAAATAGTTGTAAAGCAATTAAAAAGAATTTTGAGAGATGATTAACTTTCTTAAGTGTTGCTAAAATTTCAAACTGTCAGAATGCTTGAAGCTGCGGCCAAAGAATGCGTTTTTGTAAGTTAGAATGTGTATTTAACCTGTTAAAAGAATATGACAAAATATTGTATTTCGATGTGGCTACAATAGGAGTTAATGACCTGGTTATAAGGTTAAGCAAAAAGTTAGGAATTTTAAAATAATAAAATGCGATAGGTTATTGCTTTAAAGGCCCTCGTGATCTTATTTCTTTATACTTAAGTAATAACTAACATATAAAATATGATTTTTTGAAAGAATTTATCTCATATTGGTGAATAACGTATAAAATCAATAATCAATAAAACAAAAATATTAATAAATTACATTTTTTAGCATTGAATAACGATACAAAAAAGGCAATTTTACATGATCAAATTCAGAATCACTAATCAGGAAGATATTGACCCAGATTTCTTCAATTACAGAAAACAGTTCTTGGACTGGATTGATTCAGGTAGCAAGCAAGATATTCTTAACTTTCCTTTCAAAATAATAGAGTTCTTTTTCGGTAAAAACCTAAACTAACGCAATCTCCAAGTGGTGTTATTACCCTCAAAAACTTTGGTGCTTTTTGGATTGGTACGGCTTATTTTCTCTCAATAACTGCAATAAAACAAATGTGTTTAGAAATTTCGGTTTTTGAGAAAAGAAGTCACACGAAATTGGAAGACCGTCCCTGATGTCGACACATCAAATTGTGGACGGACAGTATTTTGCGAAATAAAATTTAAAAAAAGGAGGGATACTTCTTCTGCTTCGTTGTTCTTGTTTCATCCGATAACTTATCAAAATTTTCAACCCGGGAACTTTCGTGACATTTCAGATGTCTGCCGACTCCCCGTCGAGCCCGGTCCTTGCAACGAGGCCCATCCAAGGTGGTTCTACGACGCCCAAACGCAAAACTGTCTTCCCTTCGTATTCGGCGGATGCGGGGGCAACAAGAATAGATTCAAGACATCCGAAATCTGCTTGAGATTCTGCACTGGAATAACAGGTAATGTAAAGAAAGAAAAAATCAATTTAAACTCTCACCCCCTGAAATACTCTCGACGCTTTTCTTCCTTTCTTCTTTATACAAAGACAAAATATTGCAATCAAAAAAAAATATTCTGGCTCTGAAGATCACGTTTTTGGAATGAGGGCTGCCGGTATCTTAGCATGCTTCTGTAAAAACCAGAGCAGTAATTCAACAATGAATCGTACCAGTCTTATGTATCGAGATACATTTGATACGTTTCCGGACCTCCCTTCAAAATAAGGGGAAACACTATCTGTTAGCGTATCTGCGAAAGCGTCATCTCCAAGCAGCTTGATAGAGCAAACAGCATACAGTTTTATAGGAGGAATTTGTGTTAATGGAACTTCGGTACAAAATACTCAAAGACTGCTCTGCCAATTTATTATTTTTTTCTATTTAAAAACCTCAATAATCGAAAATGGAACTCAAAATCAAAATGAGAGAAATTTAATATGTTGTCCTGGCACCAACCATGTAGATCTGCCTCTGTTTTCAACAAAATAAGTAAGCAAAAATGGATTTATTCGAAATTATATATCTCCATTTTCATCAGAATTTGAAGACATAATTCCAAAAGTTGAAGAAGAATTGAATTTCACGAGAGAATCAAGGATAGAAAATTTGATTTTAGAAAATTTAGTCCGCTTTTACACTCTTTATTAAATGTATACTTTTTATTTCCTTCTGAAAATCCTGCCCTATGAATGTATTTTATTTGTATTGGTGTTTATTTTTGAAGATGATTATTCTGAATATTTTTGACTTGCAGCCGTGCCTCCGGAAAGACGCCCCTACGTTGTTCAGACGACGACTCCCGCTCCAGAGCCGACGCAGTGCCCTCCATCGAACTGCGCAAATATCCAGTGTCCCTTCGGCATCGAAGAGTCTTTCGACTTCAACGGCTGCTCGTCGTGCAGATGTTCAAATCCTTGCGAGGTATTTCAGTGACGATTGCAGAAGTAAATAATAATAATAATAATAACAATAAAAAGGATCATTAAATATTCGAACCCACGCTTCGAAATACAACATGATAATGTTTCGATCTTGTTTTTTTTTATTTTTATTTTCTTTTTAAAATTTACTCATAATTATGTACCAGCCATACTCAATTGTGAGATACCAACCTGGCACAATGCGGTATCGCCGCCATTGGTGCGATTATAAATTTAATAACTAAATAATGATAAAATAATTTTAATATAAAAAATTTAATTTTAAGCGTCTATTGAAATTAGGGAAAAAATTATATTAAAATAAAATTAACATCACTAGATTTTTTTCTTTATAGTTTGAATGTGCTTTAAAAAGGGTTTGATCCAATAATATATTCCGAAATTATCCGGTAAAAACTTTAAAATTTTGATTTCAATTGGAAAAAGGAGTCAAAATTTTAAAATCTTTCTCAGCGAATACATCAAGAACCAAGAAACCCACGTGTTCCCTTTTCTGCCCAAAGGAGCGTTTTGAATGATTTCTGCGCTATGCATGTCGTGTATGATGTATTTCGCACATGGTATGGCAATTACAAACATTAGCACGCTAATAAAAATTGGAGCAAGATTTTATACATGCGTTAAGGAAGTAAAAAAAATAATTATTAAAAATGCTATTTTGGAAACAAAATCGTACAAACATAACACATTACTTCTAGAGAAAAATGATTTTTTAAAGGATTTTTTACGAGTTTCCTTTCTTGCGATGTTCATAGTGGCCTAATATCGCTAAAATTCTGTTTTTGTGTCTTTTACGACTTTCTTTAGCTGTTCACATTTTTAAAACTATTTTCTTGGCACACTAATAAAAGCATACTTTTCAAAAAAATCTTATTACTTTCTATTATTTAATCATAGATCTATTGCATATTTTATTTTATACCGAATCCTGTTATCAGTCTTTTCAGATACCTCTATGCATTCACCGGGTGGCATCTCTCATTCTTACTAATCATTTAATTATTGAAAACTAGCTAAACGTTTAATTTTGAGTTAATTTTTTTTAAAGTTAATATTATATTATTATCTGGAACAAACACATCTGCCTCGAATTGACTGTTAGATCTCAAACGCATCGGAAAGTAAAATTGGTTAAAGACGCCGGCTTTCCAAAAAGGAAGCAATCCATTTTAAAAAGAAAGGGAATAAATATAAAAAACTCACTGAATAATCATATAAAACAAATAAAGCTAGTGAAACTGGCAAAATACCTTTTGCTATTAACTGCAACATACATTTTATGACGACTGTAAAGCTGCTGGAAATAATACGAAACGACGATGCTACAAGTGCTGGAAAAATATTAAGAATGAATCGGCAATGCCATTTTTAATATAAAAGCGGCTGCTTTCTTCTCATTTTGATTTTAGGATTTAAAATTCTTTTCATATAATGGTTGCTCTTTAATTTCGAATTTAAACAATTCAGAAATGCAGATTTAAAAAAAACTCATTGCTTTGGTTTTCAAGAAAATAAAAATAATTAATTCGTGTGAACCGAAACAAATTTTTTTTGACAACTGATTGGGTTTTTTTCAACGTTAAGAATTACATGATGTTCAAAATTGCTGCTGACCTGTACAGCACAATTTCAAATTCTGAATTTTTTAAATAAAAATTCTGGGCATTTTACAAAATAATGATTATTTTCTAAGATTTGTATCAAATTATTATGATTAATTGATCAAACTGTATTGCTTTGCCGCACATTCGTTGTATTTTATTGAAATTCGTGATGCCTCTTCACAGGTGCATAACTGTCCTGACGGAAGCAGGTGCGCAATCGACGTTGTGCGCACGTCAAGGGAAGGAATACGAACGGAACCCGTCTGCAGAAGAGGTTGGTTCACCTTCCAATCTTTAGTAAACTCTAATCAAAGCAAAATGAAACGGAACCCCAACAGGTTATTTGTAAATTATTATTTGGGGGGGGGGGGTAAATCAGACAGACAGTCACAATACACTTTTGCACTAGAGCATGAGGTTGCAAACTCAAATATCTGTCGCCAGAAGAGGCCCTTTGTCAATGAAGGAGCCGCTGGATGAAGGACACGAAACAGAGAGCCCACAGTGGCAGGATCGCGAAGTTCGTTGAATAGCATCGGACAGCAAATCCTCTGAATACCTGCTTTCAATACTTTTAGGATTTATTGTTGCAACCACGTCCTACTTGCCATCGTATGTATCATGTGACGCATGATTTTTTTTAAAGTTTTTATACACGCATCTTATAAAATCTGACATTATGAATGGTGTATAGCTTTCTTTTACTTAATTCATTGATAGAGAACATTTCCTCCTCTTTTGGATTTTGGGTCAAGTTTTATATATTAATATATTTGTGTTTCCTCATCTACCCTCAAGATTAGTAGACGATTTTTTAGATATGTATTAGCTCAACTATCAGCTTAAAAGATGTAAAAGTGCTATTTGAGGACAGGTATCTTGTATCAGAATGGAAATTCGATATCATATTGAGCAACAAATCAGGTGGGTCTTTCTCTGGCAAACGTTCTGCATCACACCAGCGACAATATGCTCAGCCCAGTCAGGTTTTGCTCGCATTAGTCAACTTACAGGGTGGATCCTCTAAATAGTTTGATCTTCAACTCTAGATTTCTGCAATTGTTCTATCGCAGTGTGAAGTATGCATGAAGCGGAAACCCCAAATAAAAATAAAGAAACACTCTTTTCACACAACATCAACATTCCTCTTCCCGGTGAATCTACTCTTTCAAGCTACTGGATAGACGTACATTTAATGAAGGAAAGAAAAAAACTACTATGTGCAGCTACACAACCAAACACGAAACGCATTCTACAAACACAAGCTTTAAAAAAAACACAGCGTTTACTTCTTTACAAATACCAAACGTTGCTGCTGTACTCTAGTTTGAAAATATTCCTCTGATGTATAAATTCTTCTCGTACGTTCGTTAGAAGTTGTAAGAACCAATCAAAAATTGCAGTGGGCTTCGAAATCCCTCTTTTCGTTTCTTGACAGAAATTCCATTGCAACTTCTTAAAATAATAAGCTACATGAAACTGCAGATGCTTTTTCGCCTTTGCAGCGATATTATACGTTTCCATCTTTTCATGAAAATGGAAAGAAAAAATGAAAAATAATTGGGAATTACTTTTTTAAATGTAATGGTTTAATGCCAAATTTTTCTCCATTTTTGCTCATAATGTTAAAGAATCTGAAACGAGAAGACGATATTCCGCTACATTAATTTATTTTTAATTTAAATCATAAGTTAGGCTAGTTAGAAATCTTCAGGAAGAACTATCAAATTATGGTGCAATGTATACCAAATGAAGAGATGAATTTTTCAAAAGTATTGAAATCATAGGAAAAAAATAAATGGTGAAATCATTTACAGATGAATGAGAAAATAATGCGACAAGCAGGGACAATCACGAGACAAGCAGAGTCAATTTCAAAGAAGCAAAACGTGCCTATCACTTCGCAATAAAGTGTACCATTTAGTGGTAGTCATAAGAAATCGGTTGTCAGTCTCTCAACATCAGCTGTTGGTGTTGTATGCGTCTACTTCTCTCTCTGAAAACTTAATAACCTGTCAGAGTTTCAAAAAGACGTGATTCTCACAATGCAATGTGCTGCTTCCTCGATGACAGAAACAATCAGTTATTTGAAGCATGAAAAGAGTACTGTGTCTGCCGTTAGGACAACGTACACGAAATTCGGTAATGCGGCACCTTATAAGTACAGAAGTGAACTGGTTAAAAGAATGGAATAAAAACGTGTTGACTTTCATAGGCTTAAAAAGATAAGTAAAAAAGTAAACACGTCGGAGTTATATTATCTCCGAAACCCCATTTCAGCAAAAACGATTCAAAGAGAGCATCATTCTTCGAATGTTTATGAAAAAGTTGCGATTCGTAAAAATATTGGTAGCATCATAATGAGGTTTTTTAGCTCGCCAATGATGTTAAACACGCAGCAACTGGAACCTTTCTCCTTTTTTTCTACTTTTCTCCGCACTATATTTCCATTTTATTGGAAATTTCACTTTGTCGGTATGACACTCATGTCCACACTGTTGAAATGAAGCAAAAATAGTTTGAAGAGCACTAGAAAAAATAGGGTAGCTTGCATAGCTCCTTCATTACCCTAATTTGAACATTATTGAACATTTGTGGGGGGTATTTGGAGTCAATTCTCCAAACTCAATTTCAGTCAAATCTCCGAACACGATTTACGCTTCTAGAATTATAGACTAAGTTTCAAAACGACTGGCTTTGTATTCCATTGAATTATGTTCCTGACCTCTATGCATAGATCTCACGTCGCATACAATTGGTCATTAAGTCAGAGTGTCCAAGCTCTCTTTATAAGGTTTTTCTCCTATTTCGACATTAGTATTATTTTGTCCCTCATTTGTAATTTTTTTCCACTTACAAATCAGATGTTTATGGTGAAATTTAGTAAAGATGTCGCTTTCAGATTTTGTTATTTGCTGACATCTATTTTCTCATTCTTACAAATGGCACTAAAAATTTCATTACAGAAGTTCATAAAAAGCTGTTCAAAGTATCTTAATAATTGTTTCATTTTTAGTCCTTTTTTTTATTGCATTAACTATTTTAAGAATGTAGATTTACTTCTTTAATAAAAAAAATTAATAAAAGATGAAACATTTTAAAACGATTTAAAATGTCATTAGCAAGAAACGCAGTGCAAAAATATATATTCTTCTATCTAATAAAATTATGCAAGATACTGATTTTCTGTACCACTGCAAACATTGTCAATATACATTTTATTTAATTTATTACTTGATCAAACTAAAGCTATCGAAACCAGGAACTGAAAATATCATCGCGGTGACCTCTATTCCACACACATACATCAAGTTTCGTGCTTCTTAATTAGAGACATGTAATCTTTTCTCTGAATATTCCACGTCTATCTGCACGGTGAAACTATTATTTATAGAATTCATTTAAAAACTGCGCAATTCGATATTTAATGTTTTTCCCTTCGATACATTTTTACTAGAATATTTTCAGTCAATAAGCTTGGAACTTTTGCGAGGAGCAGCGATTTCACCAAATACTCATCCACCTTCATAATGTCGATGCGACACGAGTTCTAGGACTTTCAGTGTCATTCGAAGCGAAGCTTTAAATAGCCTCGCATCAACCTGGCGATCACACGTCGGTAAAAGAAGCACGATAAATCTAATCTAAAGATGTGCCCTACTTACGCATTTCATATTGTAAAGGAGATTGTTTTATGCCTTACTGTGAAAGTCGATAGGTAGGTTGGATATAAAAAGCGATGATTTACTCCACAAAAAAAAAATACAAAACACTCAAAATGGGCAGAAAAAATGACACTTGCAGCAACTCAGAACTTGAGTTATCAGAAAATCGCTTCATTCGAAAACCGTAATACTATAAAAGCTCCCCAAAAAGAGAATTACTGAATCGCTGCGTATTTCCGCTTTAAAATACTTTATACGATACAGCACGGAATTTTCCAGATAAATCTCCGTTCCTAATAGAAATAGAGCTTAAATTTCCATATCTGTCATTTCTAACGTCACTATCAAAGGCCAAAGATCTTGAATAACTTCTAATGCTAAATTATTATTCGTTAATAGCAGTTGCTTTAAGTCACTAATAACCGATGTTAAATATTTCTGCCTCAGCCTGAAGCTTACACTGCAGGAAGCCGTACTTACTTACTTACAGCAATGCATTTTAAGTTAGGAAGTTTCCTAAATTCTTTCAGTCAGCAAGCCCGGAGTCTGTCCTGCGATCAACGGTCCGGGAAGGGACTGCGACACCAGGTGCAGGGATGACGCCGACTGCCGGGGAGACCACAAGTGCTGCAACAACGGATGCGCCATGACCTGCGTCCCGCCAGAAGGTATGAACGGCATTCCAACAATCAAGCAAAGACAAATAAATGAACTTATTTCACAATCGTAAAGGTAGAATTGTGCAATGGGTTTTTCTCTGATTCTTAATCAATTGGAATAGTCGACCGAATTGATATCGCTGTGCATATTGAAATCCATATAGTATTCCATTGTTTGCTATAATTCATTATTAATGAATGATATATTTAATTGAATTTTATTTCAAAACAAAACAGCATCTAGCGATGAATTTAAAATAGCCATTGATTGTAAAATAATTATCGTAAGGAAACATGAAATGCATTGAAAACTTCAATAGAGGAACACAGTTATTGTTATGAAAATAAATTTTAAAAGTTAGTATGCATATAATTATTATCAAAAATATTGAGATCAAAATAAAAATCGCAAAGGCATGAAATTCTGAGTGGATTGTAAAAAACGGCGCAGCAAAGAATATTATAAGAAAAAAGTTGGAAAATTCAATAAAAATTAAAATTAATTATCTCTGTGACTGAAATTTTAATTTGCTTAAAGTATCCGTAATTTTCAAGCATCAAATCATTTCTAGATATTTATCATAATAATTCTAGATATTTATCATAACCTTCACATTTAATGATTTTTGCAGTTTTTAATTCTAAAGAACATAATATTCTACTTTATAACTGTCTATTCAAAAAACATATTTGAATGTTTAATACTTATAAATAAACATAATTAATTGTCTTCCTTTTAATGAAAAAATTTGGTCATGTTAATAGTAAGGTAGTAAATAGAGCCACTATTATTTTTACCTATTTTCAATTGTTTATGCTAATTTAATAGCAATTAAATAAATTTTTTCACTTTCTACGGTTTTGATTGGAAAAAGGAATTTTTTTTAATAAAAAATTTACCTGTTGTATTTACATTTTTATTTCTTTTAAATTTAATTAAAAATTAATTTTAAAATAGAATTTCTAATCTGAGGAATTTTTAGAATTTTCAAAAATAAGGAATTGAATATCATAAATTATATTTGTTTTTAATTTTCATTAAGTTCTCCTTAAAAATTCCTTAATAAATAGCATTTTAAATACGAATGAGGTCAGATTTTCAAGCATTTCAAGCATCTTTTAATCGCTATTTTTTTTTTAAAAAAAAACTCTTCTGTTTAATGTTTTTGGAAATCAAACAACAATATTGTACATTTTTTTAATATTTTTAACTAACAATGTAAACAGAAATGCAATATCTTTTAAACACATTTTATAGTAGTTGTTGAATAATTTGTAACATAAAACACATTTATTTTTCAGATGAACTCTTAGTTCCCGCTACGCAACCAGGTAAAGCTTTTATTTATTCTACTATAACATAGATGCACCTCATAATGCACTTTTAAATTTTTTTATTAATATTTGATAGCAGAATTTTCAGCTTTTTAAAGAAAAACTCTATATCTTGACTATCGTAAGAAAAATTTTCTGTTAAAGAAATGCATTAAAATAATATCTTATTCAAGTGGCATACAGAAAATGAAGATATACGTTTAGTTATACAAATTTAAAAAAAACAATGCGGAAGGGATAATCTGGTTGGTAGAGCTTTATATTCGCCTCCTTTAGGTGTGGTAGCTGGCTCGCTTTAAATCTGTCGTGGTCACAAAGTCCCTCCCCCTATCGAGAGTAATGCCACTGGGGATACTGGATCAGAGGTGATCGCTCTCTGCACCAGATCTAAATTACGATCTGTGAATGAGTGAATGAACCGTAAAGCATGGGAACTAGAAGCCAGACTTCTGCCCTCGAGTTCTCAAGGGTCCATACCCTCAGAAGCTACTGCACCCCTCTTTCCATCGCAAATAGAGGAGCACGAGGAGGTGATTACGCTGAGAAGGGAAGGAAGCTTCATTTATTTAACAGAATTGTTTTTTCTCAACAAGCATTGCGCTTTTCATTTTGTGTAACAATATTTTGGACGACCCTCCGACTGAACTCGCTCCTCATTCAATAATTTGAATGCTATTGGGAGATGATATATTTCATGTTTAGACAAAAATGATGTCCTTCGGATTGCAACGATCTCTCTTATTCAAAAACCACTACTAATATAAAATACCGAATTCAAGAAAGTTATCTCCATTAAATGCTATGCAAGTTATATTTTTAAAACTTGGATGATCAAATCTTTCAATACAAATTCTATAATTTTAATTTTAATTTTGCATGTAGCTCACATTTAATTTAATAGTGAAACATGGATAATTCGAACATTCTCAGTATTTTTTCTCTGTTCCTTTGATTTTCCAACAAATATCTTATTAAAATATATAATGCAATTCCAGGTTGTTTTAGTACATTCGAAGTGAAAAATAAAATCTGTTAACAAACCTTTTAAAAACCTGAATCTCTTTTTCAGTTCCATGTTTTATATGTTCAGTGATTGTAGGTAAATTATACTTATTGCCCCGCAGCTCATTCAACAATTTAACAATTAGATGAAACAATCTATCAGAAAATAATAGTTTTATCTCATTATTTATAAAGTTTAAGCTCATTAAAGTGTTAATTTTTCTGTTTATTTTCAAATTTTGTTGTATCAATACTGAGTTCAAAATTAGTTGTACTGGCTGCTTATTAAAATCACTTAGTTCTTTTAATCCAAAACATTCTTATTAAATAATGAAAAATATTAATTTTATTGTTTGAATTGTTTGCTTTTTTTACTAAATATGCTTGTGTACCAAAACATTAACTGCCATTTTTAGTTCAAAAAATTTAATTTTTCATTAGTTGTACTTATTTTTTTGAAAATAGTTTTCTCAGTTCAAATTTTTAATAAGTTTCACTAAAATTCGAATTATCCAAGTTTCATGTTCTTTGAAATGCATTGTTTTGATTTCGAAAAGGAAAGCATTGCCCCGGGGGAATTGAAGCAGGTTCCTCTGACGGCTGCTTATTGAAAGAAGAAAAGGCTTCAAATACTAACCTTCTGCATGATACTAAAATGTCTTCGATTTCTTTCGCTTTATCCTCGAAAGTATATAACCAAGTTTTGTAATATATTGAAATAAAAAAAAATGTTTGGGAAATAAATTCATTTTTTTAATAATAGGAAGGCAAATTTTGATTAAAAGTTTATCAAATAAGCAGAAAAAATATCTTTAAAGGCAATAATATCTTATAGTTTTGTAATAACTTCCTTTTGGAAATAAATCAATTTCTATCTAAATAACATTTTATTCCCTTATTGTCATAGCCCCATGTTGCATTCTGCATCAATTTGCCTACACTATTATCTTGTGATATGACGAAGAATTATTTTTTCCCTGCTAAGTATACACTGGAGTCCAAAATTTAATTGGTGCGCATACAACTGGAATCAAAATAAGTTTCTGTCTATTCTCTCAACGTGATGATAAATCTTATTAAGTCTATTTATATAATTATTTTTTTCGAATAGAAAAGTTTTCGGTGAAAAATTTAGAATAAGTAAATTTACAAAGTAAAACAAATGAGAGATATTGTTTTCATTTACTTTACTTTTAATATGCATATGTTTATAATATTCATGCCGCTTCAAAGATAGGAAGCTATATTCTCACAAAATCAATAAAAAATTCGCCATACGTTTGTCGATGAGCCTTGCTGCATGCGTAGTAATGTTAAGGAACACTGCAAGCAGAACAGAGTGATTGAATGCTATAATTTACAACAATGCTCAAATAAAATCTCTTATATATATTTTGCCACGTGATCATGCATTCAGTCGCTTCATTTTATATCTACCTTTTTTTTTCTAAGCTTCATTTTATATCGTAGAATAAGCGATGTTTTATTTCCTTTGTTTCCCAATTTTGCTTAGCTAATTCCTTACGTAGAGTAAATGCATGAATTTTTTCCCCTTTGTATGCATGTCTACTAAAACTTCTCTTTTGCATGTTTCTAAAAATTTAACCAGAACCGGCTCACATTATTCCGGGACCCAATGTAACGGAGGGCCACATCGGAGATCCAGCAGAACTGCCCTGCAATGCCGGTGGCTGGCCCAGACCCACAGTCACTTGGTGGCGAGACACCACCATGTTACCGTTGTCCAGCAGGCGATACGAGCAATTGTCCAGCTACGCTCTGCTCATAAGGTCTGTGGCGTATGAAGACGCAGGCGAGTATTCCTGCCATGCTCACAATGGCATTGGCTCGGGTGCTCTTTTCAAAGTCACCCTCATAATCGATCTACAACCGGAACCTCTGCCACCTGCCGGAGGTGAAGAGCCAGATTTCAATTCTAGGGACTCGGAACCTGTAGCACCAAAGCCTTTTGATTTCGGTAATTGAATGTGGTTTTTTTTCGTATAATTTTTTTATGAAGCTCCTTAGTTCTCCCAAAAAAAGTAGTAAGCAGATGAAAAGTATTTAAAATTGCTCACTTGAAGGAGAAGCTCTAAAGGTGATGAATTCCAAAGTATACAATAAATATACTTACTGATTTTGCAGAATTTGTGGTTTGCAAAGATTATTTTCTATTTCTATTTAATTTTATTATTTTATATTTATTATTTTACCTATGGGTACTTATCATTTTAGAATAGAAATGTATAAATTGTTGGTAAAAAGTCCTTAACTAGAGAAAATTTTATTTATACTTCTATGACTAGATCTATTTCAACATATGTATTAAACATAATAATTATTTGAAGGCCCGATTAATTTTTCAAACCCTATATAGGCACTAAAAAATCAAGTAAATCTTCAAATGAATAATATAATACGCCCAGGTGTCACAAACCGAGGTCAGTAATAGTTGGCGAAATCCTTTATTTTTAAGTATGCAAAATGGCCTCAAATATAAAAGATTTCGCGAGGAAAAAAAAGCAATATAAAAATGTTTCCATTCGATCAAAAATTTCTTCTTGTTTAAGCATGAGTGATTCAGCCTCATTATGACTGAACTATTACGAAAGAAATTTCATTCTCATATTTTTTTAAAAAAATTATTAAATCGGAAATTTTATTTAAAAAAGGAGAACTTTTAAATTTTTAATGCCCCAGTAGCTTTAAACAAAATTAAATTATTTATAGCAAAAAACAAGTCGTTTGACACAATATATCCAAAGGAAACCAAGAGCCAATAGGATACAACCAAGCCATGCAGATTAGAATATTTTATAAAACCCACTTTTAAAAGTAAACGCTTAGCAAAAAAGGGAGGGAGAAAAAAGAATGCTGTTGCAAATTAGTGACCCAACAAAAGTCAGTTACATATTTCCTTTTTGTTCATGGATAAAATAGAATGGGTGACTTCAAAATCAGTAATACATACAAAACATTTCTTATAGTATTCAGAAGATGTGTTATAGAAACACTAATAGTCCTGAATTTTAAAAAGGACAAAGTAGATGATAAAATACTTATATAAGCTGAGTATTATACTATTATTTTCTAAAATTTAAATTACAATTTTAGATTCAAATATCTCGAAGAATTTAAAAAAAAACATATACCCATATTCAAAGAAAAGTATATAAAACAAGCATGCGGGTTTTTACTGACTCTTCTATAGAGAAATAAAATTAAATATGTGATGGAATAAGCAAAATAAATGATGAGCTGTTATTTCAGCTCATAGAATGCCATGTCTATTCTTTGCCATTGCAACATTATTAGAATCCTTCTTACATGGATGATACAGCATTCATCATATTTAAGTTATTACAAGGTGAAACACAATTTTTTCATTGTGCGAAAATTGTTGCTCCTGCAAAAATTTTCGCACATACACACATTCATTTTTTTACATTGCTTTTTCCTTCAAAGTTCAAACAATAGTCAGTCATTTATTACATGCTATGACGGTAAGCCAAAGTCTGCACATAACAATTCCTTCAAAAGATACTAGTGAATAATATTTCTTAATTGCATTTCTATTAGCCGTTAAAATTCAAATTAAAAAAAAAAACGCTTAAATCTAAATGTTAATCCTCCTAATTATTATAAGGGGAACAAAATGGGCATTTTTTTCTATAGCCATCATATTTAAATTGTAAATATATAGATATCAACTAATGTTACTTAAAACTAGATGGGATCTAAATCACTTTCGAATGCACCCAAATCTTATTCTAAGTCATTTTATAGAAATGACCAAATGACCTTGTATCAGTCTTAAGATACGCGGCTTGTTTCTGACCGAATAACAATACTGTTCCGATAATCATAATACGAGCATTTTGCTAAAGTGCTTTGGTCACTCATCATACTGTTATTGTCTTTCCACTTTAACAGCACCTCTTGAGACACGTGTCAGCCTCGTGACCAACGAACCAACTGCCGGGGCCCCTCTGCAGATAGACTGCTCCGTGAAAGGTCCTTCAGAAGCAGTGGAGGTGACTTGGCGCCATCAAAATCAGGTGGTAGTCGAAAGTGATCGCAAAAGATTGTTGTCGAATCACACCCTGTTCATCGCCAAGGCCGAGGTGGCCGACAGCGGGGAATACAGATGCAATGCCGAATTGGACAACAGCTTTTCCACATCCGCCATTCATATAACAGTGAAAGGTGAGACTTTTTCTAAATCCGTCAGTCGAGTATGCCTGCCTTGTGTCGAATCCATTAAAACTCTCATGACTTCCGAGCAGACGCCGAAACGAGTGCAAGTGCCCTTCATTGGTGCTTCGCTTTTCGCCTGCACTATGCAGCTCTTCTCATTTAGTTTTACAGAATACGGATGGAAAAAAAAACTGTATGAACCTTTGGCTAACGCTTATGATGACCTAACAAATTTAAAGTTTCCTCCTATTGTAAGAGGACTGAGATCCGAGTGCGAATATAACGTCTCATACCAAGTGGCTGTCGAGGGATCGGACCTGCAAAAGCATGTTCAATTGAAAATTTCGGTCAAAACTGTTAACGAACAAAAGCAGGGGCTGTTCTATTTTATTCATAATCTCCAGTTCACTTGCTGATCTGTCATCACGAGTGGGAACTAGGGGAATCAAAACAAATGGAATAATCTATGTTTCAATGATTGCGTACTTATTGTTGAAGTTTTTATGTTAGTAATTGTATTAATTATACAGAATTGTGTTAAAAAATATTTCATTTAAATAATTAATTAAATATTTAAATTTTGATATTATATACAATCCTTTTAGTTATTTTCATTAATTAACAATTAATAGCCCATTTCATTATGCAGTATAAATAATTAAATTTATTTTAATCAGAACCTCATCTAAAGACAAAGTTTTTTGAGGTTATAAATTAAACTTGTAGTTATTTTCCAAATTCAACACTCTTTCTATAAGAGTTCTATTTTATCATCCCGTTTTTTACTTTGTGGAGTCTAATGTTGCTTAACAAGATTTCGGAATAAACATCGGCCGGAGGAATGCGATGCTTTTGGTTTCCTTTCATTTACAGAAAATAATAATCAAAAGGACCTTGAAATAACTTTCCATGTCTTGAGACATTCGCAGCAAAAATTCTACACGGAGTGGTCGGAGAGATTTTGGTACTGAGGATAAAACGAGTCTGATTAATGAACTTAAAACATAAAGCTTCAGTAATGTTCAATCAGTTAAAGAAATGAATAAAATGGAGCCAGAAATTGACAGAAAATAATATTCTCAAAAACAGAAACAAAAATCAGCCTTGGAGTCCCCAGAACCACATGCAGCGCTGATCTTCTCTGGGACAAGATAATCTATCAGCAGTTTTTAATACTTTCGAGTCTCTTTTTTTTTTCAGAAATTATATATTTTTTTTATAAATTCCACTTGCCGCATGCAAATTTTGTTTCATCCCATTTTTAGTTTTTTTTTCTCTCAAATATAGAAAGTTATTTTATATCCAGCATGTATTTATTACAATATCTACACAAGGATGAAATTACTTTTTAAACAAATTATAATAAAAATTTCAATTTCAATTGTTAACAATCTGTAAAGCCTGAAATATATATATATATATATATAT
>JAOUZG010002851.1:1300922-1312110 GCA_026289955.1 Argiope argentata | reverse complement strand
TATATATATACAACTTTTTTGAAAGAAAAGTAAGAACTTTTAAAAGAAAAAAATTGCATTTATTCACATCTTACTTTACTATTTTTAATTAACATGACAACAGTTTGGTTAAAGACTTTACATTACAATCATTAATGCTTGTTATTGATATTTTTTTTTAAAAAAAATCCCATTTAAAGAACTTTAAATTGGTCTTCAAAATCTATTGAAATTTAAATAAATTTTAGAAAAGAAAGATCATTTTTGATTTAAAAAGGAGAAAGTATTAAATAGCTTTACTATCTCAATTCATAATCTTTAAAAAATAATCAAAGAATTTTTTTTCCGTAGAATATTATAAGTATAAGAGGTGATTTTTAAGTTGTAGAATATTTTAAATAGGAAAAGGCGCATTAGAAAAATAAACATTTAATTACTATTCAAGATTAGAACATTTTTCGTGCGTTATTCATGTAGAAGTAGCGAACTTAATCGTAACGAAACTGCTGTTGCCACTCAGCGTCAATAAATACAGGAATAATAAAGTTACAATTAAATGAGAACCTTACATATTTATCGAAAAAAACAGATGAAATTAAAATTATAAAAAATTCTCCAAAAAATGTTTTGAATTTAATGAATTAAATAGCGTGCACTTTTGTATTAATGGAACGGATTTTGATAGAATGTGTAACGATGGCACGAGTGAACATTCAGGATCTTTTGAAGCCCTAACGCTCCTGATTGAGTGGAGTGTGTGCTGAAGTGGCGTCTCTTCCGAGCTCTCTCAAAATTGAAAAGTAACGAAAGACTGGCTATTATTAATGAAGTATCCAGGAGTCCTAATCTCTCCACAGAAGCTTTTTTTTTTGTAGTTGTGGTTCGAAAATTCTGTCTCTGGTTTTCTATATTTCTTTTCTTTTTGAAACTGAAGAACGGTGACAAGCATGCAACAACTGATGACGTTTCCAAACACCAGGAGTTATTTCCCGGGAGAAAAAAAGAATATCTAATGAACTAATGATTGAAGTTGGGTGATTGAATATCCTTTAATTTTCTTTACTTTGAATGCATGCATTGTAATAAAATTTACATTAAACTACTCTGTTTTAGTTTAAAATGTACTCCTTTTTGATAGAATATGTATGTCTTCAGACGCCCTTCTCGAATTTTCTTTATTTCGTTCAGACATTTAGTCATCTAAACGGAGGGAAAGTTCTTATTCTCGAATAGGATTTCAGCACCTTTAAGAAATAATGTCTCCTTATAGTAGCCCTCATTTTTTTTTCCTGCAATAGGCAAAAATTTTAATTTTCGTTCCAGACGCAGTATAATGTGCTACTGACATTCGGTGAATAGGGTGATTTTCCCTCTCAAGGGCGTCCGCGCGTGATGGGGGGTCTCCGGTTTTCTGAAGACGATTCTTTCCCGAGACGATGTTTCTAACAACGTGCGATACAGTGGGCACTTCCTTTCAAAGCGTCCTGAAATACCGGCTAAAGAATATCTACCTTCTTACCGCCCTTTCGTACGACATCGCTGCGGTTCATCGAATGGCTAATGCCGCGTTTATCGACTCGTTAAAAACTTCTTAAATGTTGCTCCTGTCGTCCATTTCGGACGAAAATAAAATCCATAAATACCCGTCGCATTTTTAATGTAAGAAGGATTTGTATGCATATAAAGATTTAATTAGCACCATTGACGCTCTCCGATGAAATTCGAATGGGCATCCTCTTTCAGATGCTTTGGGACTCTCCCGAATTTCCTTTTTTAAAACACTTCTTTCTTGGAGCTGGATTTTTTATTTCTGCTAATATTTATTTCACAATTTTTTCAAAGTTCATTATCACTTCAGCGTCTTTTCTAAATGAAATGAACTTTATTCGCTTTATTATGCCTATAAGCATTTTGAGCCGGTGTCATGGCCTAAGGGTATCGTGTCTTCCCCCTTATTTGGGAGTCCCGGTTCGGGCAGGGTTGTACCGGGGCCTCCAAGAACGAAGATAGCGATAAGAGTTATACGGGCCAGGAACTAAACCAATATTTACCATAACCGGTTTGAACTAAGCGATGGACTGTATTCAGCTCTGGTCAGTTGATGTCCACTGTCCTTAGCGTACGTTCGTTTGTGATTGTGACGATTTTTGAGTATATTTTTGATTTAAAACTCTATGATATTGCCTCTGGATTACTCAAACGAAGCACCGTGTCACACTTGATTATCATGTGAGTAATTAAGGCTATTTATTTTTCCTTAACAGCAGGGGTGTTTTTTTTTTTAATTATAAGCTTTAACCCGGCAGGACGGGCGCGGGGTGTTTCGACACCCCACGCCCAAAAATATTCATCTGCTGTCTGTCTCTATAAACCGAAGTGATCTGGTCCATCAGTACCTGCCTCTAAGGTCACTTTCCATTTATAGAGTCTGAAAACGGCGAATTCAGACACCATTTTAGTCTTATAGAAGGATTTTGGGGTGTCCGGACACCCCATGCGCGCGCTCGTGTTAGTATTTTGCAGTGCGAAATCATGGCTTGTTCCAGTCATTCTGTTCAGTCTTTTCTTTGTTTGACGTATAGGCAAGAAATAAACAGACTTCAGGAGATGTCAGAGGAGATTTCGTCACATGACAAGAATATGGAAGAAGAATTAAATGATTCAGATAATGATGACATATTCAGCGATCAACAGTCTGAATTAGAAGAAGAATGCGATTCTTTAGAAGATGTTTGCGACCACACTTTATCGGAAAGTGTATAAAGAGAGTCACGGAAGATGCTATCTGTGTCCAAGAAACAAGGATATTAAATCGAAAACCATGTGTGTCAAGTGCGACAAAAATATATGTCGAGGACACTCAGAAATTGAAGCTGTATGTAATAACTACAAAAATCTTTTCAGATCCATGTACACCTCAATTATTAAGAAAATTGATTATTATCAGTATTTAAATTTACAATAATGTATATTTTTTATTATAATAAAAATTGTAAAGAAAAATCAGTAAGTGCTAAAGGAGAAATTTTCCGTTTTTCGAACTGAGACAAAAACGGTGTGAGCTTTTAATTTATTCATTAATAATTTTGAAAATTACGATAATTTAACATATTAGTTATCATTTTTTCTCTCAAAAAAGTGCAATTATCATAAATTTTCTTAGGAATTCAAATCTTTAAAATGTTTCGCAATTATGCCATTTAATATGTTTGGGGTGTGCTGACACCCCATGCCCGTTCTCGTGTTACTTTTCAACGCGCCCGTCCTGCCGGGTTAATGTGTAGTATACTTTAAGCCTAAAAATTTTCTTGTCTCAGTATTAGACATTCTTTATTGCAGTGTAAACACGAGTAGTTTAACAACTCATATAATTCAATTTGTGTATACTAAAAGCAGAATTATTATTATTATTATGCTTATAAAATATTTTTTTGACTTCATAGAAAACTAATTTTTTGTTTTTGTTTATTTCTCTAATTTTTTTCGTCTTAGCTGAAAAATATCAAACCGATCTTCTGGAAGGCAAATTTGGTCAATGTAGATAGCTATGTGGTGGTAATTTGAGTGTTTCTGTTAAACAAATTTTACAAGCAGAAAAAAAAATTAAGAATTAATACCTTGTTGAAACTGCCTTTCAAAAAAATTGGTTCTTTTCATTTGAGAGAATTTTTTTTAAATTTTTTTTTTAAAAGAAGCATTTTCCAAATTTCAGAATTTGAAATAAAAGGTGTAGATTTATATAATTTTCTTCTTCATCAGTAAGAGTTGATTCCTTCGTATATTTATCTTTCTGGATATACGGTTTACAAGCTAAAACCTTATCTACAATGTAGCGACTGTATTAAGTTATTATCAATGGAAAAAGAATTGACTTTTTGAAATGAAAAAGTCTGTTGTTATAAGAATATTTGATTCATATTGATAAAGTAAAGTTGACATATCCAGAGGAAGACATCGTTAAAAATTTTGTTTTAAGTTTCAAAATTTTTTAATTTATTTTAACAGATAATGAAAGTTTCCACAACTCAGAAAATTACGATCCACATTTAAAAAATTGATATTAAGTAAAATTCCAGATTTAAATATTGCAGGCATATGCTGTAAATGTAAACTAACAAAAAAAGTCCTGAATACCGGGATCGGAGAATTATTACAATTGGAATAAATAATTTGTGCTCAATTTTGCATTGCCTTACTAATCTTTTCTAACAGTACTTCATTTACATTACAAATTTTTAACTTTTATGTTCCTTCATTCTGATTCAAACTTTATATTGAAATTTAAGTTGAAAAGAAAGAAAAAGCTCTAATTGTGACAAGAAATAAGTTTAAAACCAAAACATGCAAAAACGCTTCAAAAGCATAAATTATTTTTAATTACATAAGCAATTAATTTACTGATTTATTTGGAATCGCGCAATACATGAATAAAAAAAAGTGAGCCATATTTTCTTTATTCATAGTTTCGCACAGCACTTAACTTTTATTATTCAGTTAATTATTATTTTTTTAAAAAAAATATTATCATTACCAAATAGAACTTTATTTTCAAAGCGGAAGCCCAAAACCGCATTACGTTTTGTAAAAAGAATTATTTGCTGTAGCGGATGAACATCTTTCAGATCAATAGAGCTAGTGACCGGGTTTCGAAACTATCTCTTTATTTACTTATCATACTAAATAAAAAAAAATTAGCGAAAACCTTTTACCAGGATATCGGAGGAATTATCCCAACCCCGATCCAATGGAAAGTCATCAAAACGGGTGACAAGGTAAACAGTTCTTAGGTTTGGTTGGCTGTGTGGATTACAATGTTGTAAACAAACTCAGGCGGCATATTGAAGTAGATTTCAAGCCCAAATATTTTTGGTAAGCAAATTTCTTTTTCTTTTTAATTTCTAAGAAGCTCTATTTATTGTTAATTGTTTCATGCGATTTTATGTTAATTGCTTCCATGCTATTGAAATTCTTATAGAAGTGATGAGCAAAAGTGTATAATCTCTGAATATTAAGAAAATATTAAATCTAATATAGCGCAGTGTTATTGCTAAGATTTCAACATCACATTAATTCAATTTTTTGCTTTTTAAAAAAAATGTGATTACTTTATAATAATCTAAATATCTGTATTTTCAAACTTTGTAGTTCTTTGTTTTTAAAAGCAGAAATACTGATGCAAAGCAAATATTTTGGCACTCTCTTGGTTGTTTAGTGCACAAATGTGTATTTAGCAACATTCAATCATAATATTTTTAAAACATAGGTTTTCTAATAGTTAAGTAGTAAACTAAATTAGATACAATGCTTTTTCAGTGTATAAAGAATAAAAGTCAATGAAATGTTTGAAATTGATTTCTAGAACATATCTTATATTAAATGTAATTCTACTAAATCTTTAAATTGTTTGTAAACATAATATTTTAATCATCATTTTTATCTTAATAGACCTATTTTTGCCCAATGGATTCAGATGCACAGGTTACACTTGTGGATAGAGCTGCTGTTGCAGTAGCAGCAGCAGTATGGTGTCATAAAAATGCTGTGGAAAAGATCAGAAAATCTATTTCATGTAAGAGAAGTTTTGAGCAGCGTTATTGGATGAAGACAAAGATCATAGTAAATAAAAATATACATTCTCTACCTTTACCTGCTTCCTGTAAACAGCAAGTGGAAAATTTCATTGTGTTTGTTGGTGAGAGTATTGAACAGTGGATTCAAGATCATTATTTTCTGACTTTCAATGTTTCTGTATTGTCTAATCTACTTTGTTGGAATTCTAAAGGAGTTATTGACTTACTTTTGACTGCTGAAAAAGTGATTTCTTATGAAAAAAACTTGGTGAATCGTTTTAGAATAGCATGTATGTACTGCTTTGAAAATGATATATTTCAGCTGTGGGACTTGTTAGAACAACAAAATCTTCCTTATAATACTGATGTCATGGAATGTTTTGAAGTAAAATTTTGGATATCATACATAAAAGATAGCATGGATGATTTAATGGATGAAATTCAGTATGCTGATAACAGAGATACTTTGTTCTTTGCTTTTAATATGTCTGTGAAAAATAACAATGCAATTTGGACTGAACACTTTTTGAAGAAAATGAAAGACGATCAGATATCTACAGTGGCTTACAGCAAACTAAAATCTATACTTGAAATGCCATGTTCATTTGAAGAAAATGTCAAACATAAAATGATTCCATTACTTTCACATTATGTGAGCAGTGAAATGTTCAATGGTTTAGTTCTTAATCATTCAAGAACTATTTTGTATTACTATTTACAATTTTCTACACTAGGTGAATTTCTTAAAATTGCTTATAAAACCAAGAATGTGCTTATCTATGAGGATTTCTACTTGATTATTGAAAGAATGGCCATTGTATTGCAAGAGTATGGTGGAAATGAAATCTTTGAAAATGCTTTTGAACTCTTCTGGAGAAATAGCCCTGAACATTGCAAAATGTACATTATCGAAAAATGTATAAATTCGGGTTTTTTAATTAAGTTGGGAGTAGTGGAGCATAGTAGTCCAATTATTAAAGCAATTATTCAAGCTGCAACAACTTCTCAGAGAAAAGAAATGATATTTTCTTATGGTGGAATTACTTTTTTCGATACTTTAATGCAAAAAAATAGATGGGGATGTTTTTCTATGTCAATTCAAGAATTAATTGGTTCGCATAATAGAGAAAAATGGATAAATAAACTGATACACACATATCGTCGCATGTTAAACTACTGTTCCTTTCCTTCATATACATCTACAAATTACGAAAAATTTATCCATGCTTTTGAAATACAAAAACATAAGAAAGAGCATGTGAAGAAATAAATTTTAGTGCACAATATACTTGCTTTTTTTATATTTAAAGAATAAAAATTTTATTTTATTGGGATGAATTCATGGTCATGTAACACTTACCAAACAACTGGCACATCACGTTTCTTCATAATTCCTAATGATCTATTCTGGCTGTTTACTATTTTCCAATTGTGAAATCAATCATAAGATTAGGATTGATATGATGTGTCGTTTAAGGAATTTTCTAATAAGAATGTCATGATTTGCACATTTTTTAAAAAAAGTTTCATTAATTCTGTATTTTAATTAAATTTCTATTTGTTAAGATTTAAAGATTTTGGCCACTTTGATGGTCATATTAAAAAAAGAGCAATTTTTGATTTGAAAAAAAAATTACTGGTTAAATTTTTAATTATTTATGTGTTAAGAAAATAGTAATTTGACTGAATGAAAAATGTTTCTAAATCTTCCTTTAATGAAAGCTTAAAAACTTATTAAATGTAGTCAGATAATGATAGTGCTGAAACCATAATATTTTGTGGCTAAAAACTAGTATTTGCATATTAAGAAAAGATTAATTTCACTTCTACAATATGTTATTTCTAATATTATCTTCAGTTTTAATGTTAGCCACCTTGTGCATTAAATTATTTTATGCATTGAAAAAAAAAACAATTTTGCAACTTAAATCTATATTTTTCACTTAAGTTATCAATTATTTAATTGCAGATTTAGAAAAACGGTAAATAATGAAATTCAGAAAGAAATATGACAGATAAAGCTAAACACACTGAAGAATATTTTTAAAATATTTGAATTGAAGAACACATACACACACACACACATATATATATATATACACACACACACACAAAATTAACTAAATTTAAATAGTTATCTTCTCTTTTGCTTACTTACTTATCAAAATTCATGTATATACACATGAATCTTGATAAGTAAGTAAGCAAAAAAGAAGATAACTATTTAAATTTAGTTAATTTTTATGCATGTAAACAATGCCTCTGATATATTTTACGTTTGTATAATATTGTAATTTAAATCATGCTTATTTAAACAAATATGGACTATTTTAATGATTTAATATTTCTATATGTTTCAAAAATAATTAGCAGAGACATATGATCATATTTTTATAATATAAGGCACCTTTCCTAGAATCAAAGTAATTAAATTTAAAAATCACATGTATCTAGTATTTAAATTATTAAAATTGTAATATTAAGGCTGCATTGAGAAAACTCCTCAATCATATAACAGTTAAGCTTTAGAATTGTGTTGTATATACAGCAATCAGTTATTAATACCAATCAATGATTCTTTTTTCTTTTGCAAAATGCAGATACTTGTACAATACTTGCTAAATAAATACTTGTGAAAATGATGACAATGGATCTATGCATTTTTGACTCCCAGGATCCTTAAGGATGTTCTTCACCACTGGATTTTTTTTGGCTTAGTTATCAGTCCTGTTTGGTGAATTGTAGTGGCTTAGCTTACTGATTATATGCATAAAGGCAAGTCTTCCTTTATACTGTGCAGGATCTCATTTTTGTCCAGGTAAACAAATACTGTTACTGTCAGCAAAATATCTCATGATTTATTTTAACCATACATGTGAACATTCAACATTGTAATGTCCAAAGACTTGAATATATATACTTACGAAAGCATAAAATTTTAATTTCTCATCATTTTATACTTATAAATATTAATCCAAATGAAACTTGGTTAAAATAAAAATTCTATATAACTAGATAGTTGTGATAACCACATATTTTAAACTTATGACATTACATATCTTTCCTAGTACTATTTCTAAGGAATATAATATTGATTTGATGCTCCAAATTGAAATAATTTTTAGAGCATGCTTATATGTTTTAGGCTTATGATAAGTAGTTAATAAACAAAATATTGGAAGGAAATAAAAAGAAAAGAAGACAATATACTTTATTGCACTACAAGATATGTTTATACAGTGAAATTATTTTGCACTATCTTAGCTTACCGTCAAATACTATTTCAAACAGAATGACTATAAATTCAAAATATTTTTTTGAAAAAATAAATTCTGAATCAGTTTTCTTGGTACTAATTAAATGGTATGATTATAAACGAAATGATTTTATTTAACACCATTAAGATTTTAATTTAATTGGGTTTTTCATTTAAATTCTTAACCACACAGTTAAGAATTAAATATTGATAACTACGAAAATAGGAACATCAAATTTGATGTTTTCAGTATTAAAAAAAAAGTCCACTTGAAATTCATGGTAGCATTGAAATTTAGATCACAAGATAAAATGATATTAAATAGATCCTGTATGAGAAAGTCTCATACAATCTTAGGTAAATAAAAAAGAAACTTCTTTCCAAGAAGTAATATTATTCACTATTGATTTAAAGTGAAGTGCTAGTTCATACTGCATTCAACATAAATTTATCCTCGATAAATAAAATATAATTATCATGAATAACTAAAAAGAATCATGAATAAACCTTGCATGAGAATTTAAAAGCATATTAAAACCATCTCAACACTTCGGTAGAAGCTCTCTCTATCTCAGAAAAAATAAAATGTATATTCATAAAAAGTCTACAAAATTTGGTTTAAATGTATTTATAAATGCATATTAATTTAGCAATTTGTTGTGCTGAAAATAAACTTTTTATAGCTTCAAATTACTATATAAAATGAACAAACAACAATTTGTTGAATACAGACCAATGTATTACGGAGAGACCCATTCTTAACTCAATTCCCAGGGAAGTTTCTGAAGATATTCACAATCATATATGACTCACGTCACATGAATTGACTCCATGGAAATCTATAAATATGAACTAATAAGATTCTTATTACAGAACTAATGTTTAAGTTTTGTAAAACATATTTTTTATTTGTAATACTTTATTGCATAGTAGCATCCAAAATCTGATTGTATACAGTTATCTAGAATTTTATGCAATGTTTCATTGTGACAATGAGTTACTATTTTCAAAATTCTGTTTATTTCTAGTCAGAGTAGTTTTCATGTGTTTTAGTGTGTAAAATATTTATTATGTTTGTTTCAAACTGCAGAGATTGTATTTGAATTATAATTTATTATCTCGTACTGTATAAATGTCTGATATTATTTGTTTGATATTTTAGTGTAAGTTTCTCTCCTACTACATTTTATTATTATTATTTAGCCAATATTGTATAATTTGCTTTATTAAAGTTAAAACAAATATTTTAGCTTCTGTTCAAACTATCCAATTTTTACTTGCTTTTTGCTATTTTCTCATGTTTTATATAAACTATATCCTTTTTTTATATATATAATATATATTGTCATGCGAGTTAAGTCTATATATAGTTTGGAAACACATTTATAGAGATATATTGAAAGCATTTTGATGAATTTGAATTTTACAAAATGCCTTATTTTTGTTTTATATACTTTATGAAATGTTACTTAGAAAGCATTTATCTTCTTTGCTATTCCTATTGATACATTTTGTGTGCTATAAAATACATTCTTAGATTTTGTTACAATGTTAAGTAGAAAAGCAAAAAAATCAATAAACATAATTTTTTAAAAACTTTTCTTAAGTTAAAAAAAAGTTTTTTTTAATTGTTGTTTGTTTATTAGGAAATATAAGGTAATGTATACATTAAATTACTTAATGTGTAAACTGTTAAATTGAAAAAATAAAAACATTTTAATGGTTAAATTTTCATAAAATATTTTGAATTTTTTAAATAGAAATTGCATCATCATCAAAATTACGTTTTCATATCAGTTACCTTTTCTTGTTCAGAGTTATGTTTAATTGCTTACAAAGACAAGGAATTTTTTGAAGATAATGTTGGGTAATCTGAAAATGTTATCTGAGTTTTTAAACAACCCCTTTGTAGCCAACGAGGCTTAGTAATAAGTATGAAAAACCTCTTACTATTCAATAGAATAAGGAGAAAGGAGGGGGGGGGGATGCTATTCTTATTTTGTCTATGCTTTCAGCTGCTTTGGATTTTTTAAGTGGATTTATGGATGATGGGGATAAAATTCATATAATTTGGGGATGTCACATCTCTGATCTGGAGAACTTATTCACTTCAGTGTTAAAATGTGTTTGGGTAAAGGAGGGTGGAATATTATTTAACACTTACATTTGGATAAAAAGGGTAATGCAAAAGCTGGACTCAATATTTTATTTTATCAGGATATGTATAGAAATATTCAATTGTATTGAACATAGTCTGAGACGTTATTCGTTGTGTTTCGTTAGTAGAAAATGCTTAGGAAAAAAAGGACATTCTTGTTTTGAATCAGGTTTGCATCATAAGAGATATTCATTTATCCTGTAAAAATATTGCATGGAAAAAAAA
>JAOUZG010002851.1:1283819-1300522 GCA_026289955.1 Argiope argentata | reverse complement strand
AAAAAAAAGGGTGAATACAAACTATTCATCTCTGATTTTGATATTTGTGTCTTAGAATATAAAAAATAATAATAAAATATATAAGTTAATTTTAATTCCTACTTGGGTCAACAAAGAAATTTTTTATTTTAGTTATTTTTTATTAAATAATTATTTATCTATTATAATAAAAATGCAGCTCGAAATGCGTTGCTAAGCGCAAAACTGGAGAACGGCTCGACCGATTCGGCTAATTTTTATTTTAATATTTTCGTTAAGACACGAGGATGGTTCTTATGGAGAGAAAAAATTAAAAAACTGCGTGGAAAATAGTTAAAACGACACTTTTCTTACTTTCCCGCCAAAAATCTTCATTTCCTTCCCCCACACCAACTGAGTGACATAGCAGGAAGTAATAAATTATGATTTGTTTAGAAAGAAATACGCGAAGTCAGTTGATTTTCATTCATGGATAACGGGAAGTTTAAAAAAGAAAGAAAATACTTGCTTTTATGCAGCTAATTATACTGATTAAAAACATTCTTCTCAACGGACGTGAATATATATTAAACGATTCTTTTTTATTAATTTTTTTTTGGTGTTTAGTCTGTATGGATATTTTATTTATTCCTGCTCAAAATAAAGTCTAGGCAGCGAAGAAAAAAAATAAGAAAAGGAAAAAAAGGTTTGTAGGAAGAAAAGTTACAAAGAAAAAAAATATAGAAAGAAAAAAAAGGACTTGTAGAAAAAAAGGAAGGGAAAAAAAGAAAAGAAGGGTGTGTGTGTCACTATTATTTCCTCTGAGCGTGGCATTTTCCAAGCTGTTTTTAAATTTTTGCATGTCTTGAAAACCAACTGTTGTTAGCGTTGTGTAACTGTTGTTAGTGTAACTTTATTTGTTTAGTGTATTTACATTTAGACCCATGCCACCTATAAGACGCGGGCGTAGCAATTTGGGCCGTAGAACTAGAAATGCTACAAACCAAGCTAATTTTCAATCTACTTGGACTGCACAGCAACTTGAAGAACGAAATGAAATTGAAAGGATTAGAATATTAGAATCACTTGCAATGAGTCGTGTTCAAGCTACTTTCAATATTTCACGAGAGGCATTCAGCTACGATGTTTCAATTGACTACAGTTCCTACCAATGCGTTGCTATTGGATCTATGAACTTAGTTTGCCCACATTGTAAGGCATTGGAATACAAGAATGAAGCAAATGGGTTGAGTTGCGCAAATGGCAAAGTGAAATTAGTGCCATTAGTTCGGCCACCAGAGCCATTGTACTCATTGGTTTCAGGAAATGGTACGAATTCCATACACTTCCTTACAAATATACAAAAATATAATAACTGTTTCCAAATGACTTCCTTTGGGGCAACAAATATATTTCGTGACAATTTCATGCCAACTTTTAAGGTAACAAGACTTATTTTAATTTTTAACATGTCAGAAAATTATTTTATTGTTGTTGTTCTTAGGGATAAAAATTCTTTTTTATACATTAATGCGGCATTAAGAGCTCTTAATGTGTTTATTTTATTCTTGAAAGGATTTATGTATTAAACGATTCTTTTTATTTTCTAAGTGCTGTGAAACACGTACGTACGTAATTAGGTTACAAAAGCCCAATAACTTGAGACAGTACGAAGTCTGTCGGGGCAGCTAGTTATTAAATAAAAATTAACGATTGAAAATTTAAACTATATATATATATATATAGGATGAGTGAGAACTAATAGTAGAAATTGAAAAAATAAATTGATCAGAATTTTCGTGGTTTGAAACCGCAGTTTTCATTTATAAAATATTATAAACTTCCTCGAATGTATTTTTAATGAATTAATATTTCAAAAAAAAGCTGTATTAACATCGAGTATCACCCACTTCAAGTTTTGAAAAATGTATTTGAACTTGAGTGAATAAATGAAATTAGAAGTAGAATAACAGGCATGGAACCTCACAGAACTATAAAAAACCACTAGTACTAGACACTGAAAGTAATACAAGGATGAATGAAATGATGAAAGCAAAAACAGTTTTTAAAAATGCGCTTTTGTAATTGTACTAAAACGAGGAGGAATTTTTGTCATAAAACATAGATATCCAAGCAAAAGCGAAGTGTGAGACATTCATAGAAATTCTTTAAGCAAATTATAATTTTGATCACATTCATATTTTTATTCTTACTCTATTATTCACAATGTGGGCTTATTTTTGTTTAGAATAATACTCAATATCTCTACCTCTCGTGATTATGTTTTTATTTGAATACTTTCGTGTAAAAAAAACTTTCTGCAGCCGCTTCATTCATTGTTTTCTACTTTCTTTTTCACGATTTATTGTTATAAATATTCTGGAATCTATGTACACTTTTTTGAACTTAAATTCAACGTCAGAAGGAATCAAATTTTTATTAAAATTATTTGATTAGCAGAGAACTAAGTTCAACAAATATTGAATTATTTTAATTTCATTGGGAATACAAATGATTATAATTGTCGAATACAGAAAAAAAAAAAGAAATAAGGAGTCGCTTACGAAATTCCGTCTATAAAATCTAAAACAAGTCATGGTCTAAAAAAGAAAACTTTTTCAGGACTTGGTTTATCGCGATCTTGCAACAGGAAATACACTTCCGAATCGCATGTGTATAAGCATAGAAAGGTACACACAGAAGTTAAATGAAATATATATCATGCAAAGACTTAATATAGATGATGTGCACAATATTACCTCAAGTGGAGCTGAACTGAAGTATTATTACTCCATATGAAATGAGCCAAGCTACGAGAGTCAAAAGTAATGGTCTTTTGATGGCGAAAGTGCCCCATCCGGTAAGTTTTAGGTCTTCACTGTCTTCGAGTATTCTGGCGCAGGATATTTTCAAATCGTGAGGTACGAACGTTGTGAGAAATTGGCGCAAAGAATGGGCCCGTCTCTGTAGCCTATCAGCCGAGATCACGACGGCAGATGTCAACCCCCCAATGATCAAAAAATCAGCACCGTATGAAAGCGTATTCCATCCTTTTCCATTCTTGAAAACAATAATAAGCACTATCATGTCCTTGAACAGACTGATTAGAAAATGTGTAAAGGCCAGGAATATCGAAGGCGATAATGAATCTTCCATTTCTTTGAATATCTTCAGAACCTGTTGATAGAGGCGAAAGGCTCGCGAAACGGGCTTCTCGATGCTTTTTAGGCTGGCCGCAAAGAGCAGACAGTATAAGCTGTAAAAGAGAGCTAAAGCATACGTGATGCTGGTGTTCACATAAATACTGGCAGACTCGTGCAGCAGAATACCGAAAACGCTTTTTATACTTGTTTCTGGTGAGGAAGGGAAAAGAATGCAAGTGAAACTTTCGTCTTGGTACACTAAGTATCGCAGAGACAGAACGAAAGGTTGCAGGCATACGATAAGTAAACCGAAGACTGCTGCCATCTTGGATTTCCTCAGGGCTTTTCGAAGATCATCGTGTTCAATTTCTTCTTGGACACCTTCCAATTTCCCAATTAATTTCAGCATATTGTCTTTTTTGGATCGAGCAAACCACCATAGTGATAAAGAGGTCATCTTCACTAAAATGGTCACAAAAATGCTCCACTGGAACTGCATGCTAATACAAATAATTTTAAAGACAATGATGCCCAAACACAAAAAGTGAAAAATTATCGAGAATGATAGCGCCCACCTTCTGCTGGACGCATTCACGTCTATTCCGCATAATAGGAAGAGGAGCAGGATCGGTCTGAAGGCGTCTTTGATTTCAACGGCGCCGTCCCTTCCTGATGTTGGATTCTCGTTAGGAAGGATTTGTTTGACACCCGAACCGAGCGGCAGGGTTCTCATTCTTGTGATATTCCGTCAGAAAATCCTCCCTCTCCGATCAAAGCAATTTTTCGCCTTCTAAGTAACGGCAGATGAATAGCACAAAGAGGAACGATCGATTTTTGCATGAAGTTTATGGAACAAAAACACGATTCGTGTTAAGTGATATCGATTTCAAAACCCATTAAGTGAGTGATGATAGATAGAAGTTTTGCGGCTGTTATTTATAGCTACATAAATAAATATTTATATTTCATTTATATTTTGGTAAACAAAGATAATCACTCACGAATTATTCGAAAAATCGTAAAAGACAATTTTGAAATATATCAACAGTGCAGATATTATTCATACTGCTTTAAAGACAAGAGTCATTTATTATTTTTTAAATTAAATCAACAGTTTTTAAATACAGTTGCAGATTATCTAAGAACTGTGGTTTCCCAGCTGGCTTTAAAAATGCATTGTAATATAATTATAGGGAAACTGAATAATAATTTCATTTTTTAAAGAAATAAGATATAAATTAAAAAATAGATTTCCTAAATTTAGATCTTTTCGTATGAAAAACATAGAAAGAGTAAGTACTGTAACCGTTAAAAGAATTCTTCCTTGTCATTTTAATGAATCTTCACTACATTTATGAGTTGTGTTTCTCTATTAATATGATGCTGAAGAACTCAAACATTTAGAAAAATGAAATTCGGTGATTACAAATGTTGCCTGAATTTACCGAAAGTCTGTGAGTCCACGTGCTTTTAAAAAAAGAATTTGTATAAAAAATATTAAAACTAGTAATAATGAATAAATTGAACATGGTCTTTCGCGCAAGTATTCCAGTTTAAATTCTTGTGCCCATATATAAAATTATTTACAAATGCGTTTTGATCATGCTAATTTTCCACAATATACGCATTTTCTCCCTTCTCCGTTGGGCAAAAATCGAATGCACTTCCGTACTCGATTTCTTCACGTATTATCAACGTCATATCCTGAAACTCCCTCCGTTCCCTTGCGCGATTCTGAATATAATCTTCAATTTTCTATTCATTATTGTTAGAGTTTTAATGCCCTCTCGTGGAGAAGACGGGGGAAATCTGTTTCGCTAATCGGAAGTATTCGAAACGCCGACGCGGCGCCATGTGTTTCCTCTCTCTGGTCTTTGTACTGCGCTGTGCGTGTGTAGTGCTTTAAAAATATCCGTGTCCAAGTATGTGTGAAAATAAACCATGAAAAATGAAATCCTGCTTCGTCATTAATGGAATTGTCATGCACTGACTGTACAGTCATTTTCATTTTAGAGTAATTAATTCTAAAATTAAAATAATTGAAACATTTAATTAGAAGTAGAATAACAATTAATACTTTGATTAATAATAATTAACCTAAATAATATTTAATAACTGATTAATATTTGGATAAATAATCTAAATAATAATTATTTACTATTTTAATTAATGATAATTAATCAAGACAGACATTAATTAGTAATTAATTCTAAAAAGTGTTCCGTTCATATCAGACCTTACATATTACTTGGCTTAAAGCAGGGATAGTTGATCGCGGTCGATAGACAGACCACCAAAACACTTTGGGGTGGCCGTCTTTACTGAGACCTAAAACGCGCATACTACAAGAAACCAACTACTGACGCCAACTAGACTTGAGAATCGGCTTTTTACAATCGATGCATTTAACTTAAGCGAATGATTCGATGAATGTGTAGACGACACATGCACCTTCAATGGAAATATTACGACGAAATAATGAAGCTTCACTCCGAATTTGAGAGACGTTCTCAAGGATTTACTGGACTAGAATCAATTGTTACGCTCATGTCTTACCCATTTTTCAATGTTGATATGGAAGAAATAACTGAAAATATAAATTATATACTCTTTTTTATCATTTGAGGTATTTTTCTTCTTGAGATGTTTTATCGCTTAAGGTGTTTCGAAGTTTTCTCTTTCAAAATGGCATAATTTTAATTGCTTGGTAATTAAATGCATCATTTGATATTATTATATTTATGGCATGTTGCATCTGGCTATTGTTATTACGTTAGTAGTTATGAAGTTAAGCACATTTTCTGAATTTATTATTAAATTGTAATAAATATTGTAGGCTCTCTTTTTTTGTCCATCACCACCCACGCCACGAGTGGACTGCAGCGCCTTGAATAAATTAGAAGTAGCGCGTACCTTGGAAAAGTCTTCACATATCTGACTTAAAGTGTTTGAGTTATCAGTGCATGTAACCAGTAATCTATTGAAAATAGCCTTAGACCATCACCTATAGTACACTGAGGTGACAAAAGTCCTGGGATAGCAGTATGCAAATATACATATAGCAGTAGTATATGTGTATTACGTAAAAAATTTATAAATAGACAGTGCGTTGTCAGGGCTTTTATTTGCATTCAAGTGACTCATGTGAAAAGATTTCTGATGTGATTATGGCCGAATGACGGAAGGCTTTGAAAGCGGGATGGTAGTTGAAACTAGACTCCTAAGCCATTCCATTTTAGAAACAATTAAGATATTCAGCATTCCGAGATCCACAGTGCCAAGAGACTGCTGAGAATAGCTAGTTTAAGGCATACATTCCTATCATGTAACGCAGTGGATGACTGATACCCACTACATATACGTAGAATTGTCAGCACAAACAGACAAGTAACGCTGTGTGATATAACCATGGGGATAATAATGTGGGACTTAAGACAGACATGTTTCACTAGACTCTGACAGTCTAGTACAAGATAGCTTTAATGGGATATCGTCAACTGAAAATGGTTATCTTCGACTATCTGGAAATCATTTGCAACCATTCGCAGACTTTAAGCCTCTGTGCTTTAAGCAAACGAACAATAATGGAATCTTTATTGATGGCAATGCACCATATCAAAGGGGCACAAATGGTCACGATTCATTTGAAGAATATTCTAGATAGTCGCAGCGAACGATTTGGCCACTTACATCAGTCGACATGAATTCCATCGAGCATTTATGGGACGAAATCGAGTCGTCAGTTTTCGTGCAGAGTATCCTGCACCGACAATACTTTCGCAGTTATAGATTTCTATCGAGGTAACATTGCTAGGCATTTCTGCAGGGGAGATACAACAATTCCACGTCAGGCTGCTGTGCTCTGTCACATAAAAGGAAGTCTGGCACGTTATTAGGAGATATCTCAGGACTTTTGTTACTTCAGTAGATACGAAATTTAATTCGGCAGATGATTATTTTGGCAGATTTTTTCCCCATAAGAATAATCTTTTCTAGGGGACAATTTTAATTGATTTTCTACATCTTAAAATGTAGATCATTCATATTCATCCTAATGCAAAGTTGTATCAAACAAACGAAGCAATTATTTCATTATTGGAATTGTCCTGTTTTAATAAGAAGCTTTAGTCCTGAACGAAGAACGGAAATTAGACGATATTCCGATGATAAAACTTTAGTGCTCATCTTTCATCCTGTCTTTTCTCAACTTAAAGTATGTTGTACTTTCAACTAAGATTTAACATCAGCATGAAGAAATAGAGAAATATTTTTAAAGTAAGTACATTTTAAACGCTACTGCTTTTTGCTATGATTTAATTAGATGTTTTATTATATAGAGAGGGAATTACAGGAATGAGTAGCACAATAAACAGAACGTTCTAATTCTTTTAAAACAGTTGATGCAGCATCATGATTCTTCAAGTTTAAAATTTAAAAATATTTTCCTAAAGAAGACTTAGAGTGGTGGCAGAAATGTGCCGACGGGGAGCATGTAACATTTCTCAAATTTAGCTTCCAGATATCACATAATAATCAACAATTACAAGTGATTAGCTTATATAATTAATAAAAAAATTAATTATAATAAGTAATAATTATAGTAACTGGTGATTTATTACATGTAATATTCTTCTGTGATTTTCTTTAATTTTTTTAATACATATTCCATTAAAACACTTTGGAAATTCTCCTCCCCCCCCCCAAATATTTGATGTTTTCTGGCCATAATACCTGAGAGTTCAGACAATCTTGGTTTCTTGATGCAAAATTCTACTCTTATCAATTTAGAAAGGATTAAAAATAAAAGAATAATTAAAATCGACTACCCAAATTAACAGAGAGAAAATAATAAAAAGCGTCAGCATATTTTTGATTATTGGTATAATACTGAAAAAATTGTAACATATATTTATAAATGAAGCAAAAGACAGATTTATGAAGACAAGGACCTTAAAGTGAAATAATAAGGCTCTCATCTACAAAATTTTAAATAATATAACTGAAAAACATGGCATTTCAATTTATGTTTATTATCTACATATTAGCGATTTATTATGTTTCGTTTACTAAGATCTTTTATAAAAATAGGTATTTTTTTTAAAAAAAACTAATAAAACTAAATTTTAGTAAACTAATGAAAATAAAGTTCACTAGAATTTAATATATTAGAAAGAGGAAGAACGAACGTAAATCAAATACACAATGTTAAAATTATAAATATATATATATTATACCAAAATTCAAATAATTATTTTAATGATTGTGAAGAAAAAATAAAATCGTATTTTCATTTAGTTAAATTTTTTATATATATATATATACAACCAACCCAGTTATTTTTAAGGCGTTCAAATACAAGAAATATTCTTTTCTATTTTAATAGGATTTATATTTGAAGAATTTAGATGTATTGAAAAGATATCATATTTTAATAAATTATAATTTATACAAGATTAAGGTAAAATAATAAATAGGTCATACAGAGCAGGTTTAGTTCTTCTATACAAGTAATAGTAATTTTAGTTCACCGTTGAAACTACAAGAACAAGAACTTCCACTAAAAGAATAACTGCTTACAAGAACGTTGTCTTGGACCCTTGATAACAGCTTGAGATATTTAGCCAATAGGAGCTGAGGGGAATAAGGGATTTTACAACTGAGTTCCCTCGGCCAACCGTCATTCTCACACAGCATAGGAATCCACAGACAGTCATACACAACATTCAACAGTACATGACCTTTTTACAGTGCTGGCTCGAGGGCTGGGAGATAAAAGTCAACCCAACTAAATGCGCGTGCCTCCTCTTTACTAAAAATAAGAAAATGCCCTATCTAGTACCTATCCAAATATTCGGCCAGCCGTCCCCTTTGTAAATGAGTACAAATATTTAGGGTTGTTACTAGACGCAAAATTAAGCTTTAATAGTCATATTAAAGCAATTATCATGTGTAAAAACCTCTACAGCTTTTTCTCTCCTCGGAGCAAGCTATCGATTAGGCTCAAGCTCCTGCTCTACAAAGCCATAATAAGGCCAACTGTAATGTACGTTTCCCAAATCTGGGGGGCCAAATCAGCAAAAAATATCAGGAAGTTGCAAGTTCTACAAAATGGACAACTGAGGAGAATAGTGAACGCTCCCTGGTACGTCAGATATAAAATTATTCATGACGAACTCCAAATTGATCCTGTTTCGGAATTTATCAAAAGAAAATCAATAAAGTTCTTTGAAAAAATACCCCAGATTCGTAACGAGTTACTTCAATTACCTGTTTACGATCCAGCAAAGCCTAGCTCTCGTAAGAGGCCTAGAACTGCAATTGATAACGTCTTTGTCAACTTCCCAGCCGTCAAAAAGCTGAGGATCAATTAACTCTGTTACCAATCTGGCGTTTTAAATTATCAAAATTATACCTTTTTAGGCCTTAGATAGCTACGATGTGCTACACGCGATATTTCCTGGAATTATGTATTTTTTCTAAACTAAGCAAAATAGCCCAGACCCATAATTAGAAGGCACGTGCAACGTAACTCCATTAAAGTTCTCACTAGCCCCATAAATAATATAACCCTATTATTTTTAATTAACTTAATTATTTTCCATATAAAAAAATGCTAATTACCAATCTTCATGATGTTAAAGCTTTATTGCGCTTGTCTAAACTAGTTTCAATTAATTTTAAACTTTCCCTAAATTTACAAATTGAAGTATCTATTCCAAATTATGATGCGGAGGTGCTCGTGACCACTTTGTCACATCGCGGGACTCCGAAACATCGCGGCGTTGCCGTTTCCTCGGCCATAAATTTATGAAGGTCAGCCTATTTTGGCCCTCTTTTCAACAGATGTGGGGGTCAAGTTACAAGAGCCTGTTAAATGTTTCCAGAGTACGATTAAGAAATTGCTCTATTTGCTGTATAGAAGTATACACAAAAAGAAGTAGTGTATTGTCAATGCCTCAGAGCAAGGTTCTTAAGTATTTAACCTAGAAAGGCGTACATTTTACTGATGAGGAAGAAAATTCAGTAAGTTATTTTTTTTATGTGTATATTCAGCATTAGAAAATTTATACATTAAAGAATATACACATATTTGAATTACTGAAGTATATATATTTTTCTAACGTTGAGATACCAAAGAAGAAAAAGAAATTGTCACGAAATAATTAAAAGTATAATATGCAGCTCTTCAAAAAGATATTTTACCTTCTTTTTTAAAGAAACTATTCTTATGGATCATGCAGAAAGCCTTTTAAAATTCTGATACTGGCGAAAATCAAAATTGTATATTTTTCAAAGAAAGAACAAAAAGGAGCTCCCATTTTTTTTCAGCAAAGAATAATTCATGTTATTGTTATAAAAATATGGCAGTTCTTAAATTTCATGAGAAAATTATGATCTGAATGATGTAATTCTTGAAATATTTACATAACTTGTATCGAAATATAACGGTCTACATTTAATAGAGCTAACTCGTTAGAATGTAAATATTTCTTTGTTTAAATGTGATTCATTGAACTTAATTGCTTAACAGTAACCTTCATGAAGCGATATATGTTTTAGCGAAATAGAAATTTCATAATTGAGATGGAAAGAATGAAAGAGTCAAATTCATTTTCAAAAAAAGCAAGCAGAACAGAAGATTAAATTATACGTGTTAAGATCCAATAATGTGTTTTTATACCTGTTAGTAATTGCGATTAATCTCATTTTTCAATAATTATTTACTTCCTTATCCTTTTGTTAGAAATTATGTCATATTTTTTTAAAAAAATTCTTTTAATATATAGAGAAAATGCAAAAGTGGTGGATTCTTTTTAAGTTGTTCAGAAATGAAATCTTTTAAAAAAAGTACAGTTTTAATTTAAAATTTAATTAATTTAATTTAAAAAATTGTATTTATGTGTTCTCTGCTCTTCAATCTTCAAAAGCTCGGTAAAAAAATGCCAATATCGTAAGTGAATAAAAAATATAATCTTGATACAAATGCAGTCATTGCGTCTCTCTGTGTGTGTTACAGATCTAAAGAATTGAGTCGAAATAAATCAATCCTTGTATAATAATCATTTGAAAAAGAGAGAGAATCTTTTTAAACCATGGAAGTTAATTAAATATTCATTTCACTAGAATAAATAGAAATTTTATCATTTTTCTACAATAACTTCGGGGCAAATATTCTATTAGAAGTATAAATTATTCTACAAGATATATTTTTATATCACCTTAAAATTCAAACTTCTTCCTTTTCAATGGTGCAGTTTCCTTTCCTTGCAAATTTTCTCTGATTTTCGCCCATATTTTTTTCTAAATTTAAGAAACATTTAAGTAAATGCGGATGATTGTGTGATAAGGAATTTTATCAGCATTTTTTAAAAATAGTCTGGATCAATTGACATTCTGATTTTTATTTAAAAGTTGAGACGCTAAAGGTATATAAAGTAAAATGTATATTATAACATTTTATAAAGAATGATTTCCTTTTTTTAATTTCAAAACTGTCGCTAACGAAGTATTTTGATTGCGAGTAACTCAGAATGTATAAACTGGTAGTTTGATAAACGAGTGCAGAAGAAAAAGTGAATAAATGGAAATCTACAGATTATAAACCCCTCTCTCAACATAAGGTCAAGGACATATAGCTGTCTCTTTTTTATCCTTGAAAGGGGTGTCGGAAACGAACATTCCTTTCAATGAGACGAGTGTAACTATTTTCCGAATTACTGTTGCAATACACAAGGAATATGGTTAGGGGCCCTTGCGCCCGAAGGCCGCCATCCCCGATCGGCAAAACTTAAAGTCCAGAGTCACGTCGTTCGTTCTGAAGTGCGGGAAATTCGAGCGAAGACTGGTGCAGTTAAAGGAGAGCCCGCTTCCATCAGAAGCTATCTCCTGTCGTGGGGGAAAGTTGAAGAAAATTGAACATGGCTGTTGGTCACTGACAGGGACTTTCTGAACTCGTGGAGAGGCATCGCCTCTGAGAGCAGAGGGAGCGACTGCTGCCGCTGGAGAAGAGCAGAAGGTCTGGGTAGAAGAGGAGGCAGAGTGTCGGGGCCAATCAGAGAGAAGTAGGCGTGGTTGGTGGAGAGGTCTTATTTTGCTTCAGATTTTGTCGGCAGAGTTGGGATAATTCTTTGATCTTCTTGGGTCAATCAGGAGCTCGGGAAAAAGGACTATTTGGAGCTGTTGAAGTTTTAGGCGATGAGGGCATTGATGAGGATGAGTTTTCTCTCTTCTTTATTTGCTGCTTTTCTGTGGATTTTCGCTGCTTTTACCAATTCGGGGAATTCTTTGAGTAGGGCTTTAATTTCTTTTAAGGTTTCAATCATTTCTTTGAATTCTGTAATTTCTAGGGCTTCAGAATTTCGGGGTTGTGGAGTCTCATTCCATGGTTGGGGTTGTCTTGGCTTTTCGGTTGGGCCATCTACAGGTTTCTGGGTCTTACTGTTGCCTTGAACTATTTCGGCGAAGGACTTTTTCAGGGTGGGGAGTTTTCTAGTAGTGGGATAGTTTTTACACCCCCTCCAGGAGGCCAGGTGTCCAATTTCCTTGCAGTTGATGCATGTCGGTTCCTTTATTATTTCGGTGATTGTACATTGCTGTGTGGGGTGGCTTCCGTCACACTTGATGCATCGGGGGTTGCAGTTGCAATTTCTGGCGCTATGGTAAAAACCTGCGCAATTAAAACACATCGTTGCCTTGCTGGGTTTCCTGTACGTTTTTATCTTAACTCTGATATAAGAGAGGGATTTAATATTGTAAATTTTTTGGTGGTTTTCAGTCTTCTTTAGTTCGATAAGGAATATGGGGTGTAGGGTTTTCAGTCTGAAGTTTCTTAGTTGGGAGATTCTAATTACTGTAAAGTTGAGCTCTTCTAATTCTTTCTTTATTTCTTCTTTGTCATGGTTGCCTGGCAGTCCTTTGATGACTATTTTCAGGGGTCGATCCAGAGGGTCCTCCGACAGTATAAATTCTTTTTTCTTATTTTTTAGGATATCGATTATTCCTACTCTGTCTTTTTCGCTATTAAGGGAAATCTTAATGAACCCGTTCATGTAGGTGTTTTCATTGTTGGGAAAGCCCCTTCCGATCTCTTGCAGTGTGAGATTATAATCTTCGGACATCTTCAAATTGATAGCTGGGATGACTTTAATTATGGGTGAGTTATCTTGATCAAGGGCTTGGTATTTATTCTGCGTGGATATTTCTTTATTTTCCATCGAGTTTTTTCTTTTGACGCTATTTCTCTTGTCCACCACCTGGAAGGACTGCTCAATTTTTATTACATTTTCAGTTAATATGGGATGTTTGTGGAGCTTGCATCTGATGTCGATGCTGGGAGGGAGGTCTCTAAGTTGATCTTCGAGCTGTTCGATTTCAGCTTGAATTTCTCTGTAATTAGACTGATCATGGAGAAACTGTGCGGTGTGTTCAAGGTTACTTTTAATCATCTGGGTGAGTGTTTCCTCAAAGGTTTTAAGAATTCCATGCTTCAGATTTATTTTCTTCTATAGATGAGAAGTAATTACAAAGATTTTTATCCCCATTGTGTGCTTTACACCATCTTTTGATACAGGGATTTTCCCTCATAATCTGCTTCTCAAAGCTGCTTGCTTCTACCGTTGTAATAGCTTTATCCCTCTGTTGTGTTAGGTCAGTGAGGTGATTGCAATGGGCAAGAATTTCCTCATTGCGAGCGCTGGGATTTTTGATATCTTTGAAAAATGTGCTAGAGAAGCAGTCCACGGAGCGTCCGTCCTCCTCCATGGCTGAAGACGGAAAAAATTTTAAAAAAATTTGTAAGTGCGGGAAATTTTTTGGGAAGAACTTTAAGTAGTAATGAGCACGATGGCAGCTCGGTCAATGAGGTTGCTTGGATGAAGGCAGGCGTGTCGGATAGCAGTTTCTCTGTACGTTGTAGGTGCGGCTTAAGGCGAGGGGAGTTCTCTCAAGATTCCTCTAGAGAGGGTGCGTGGAGGATGGAGTAGGAAGGATTGAGGGATTAACCGATTAAATTGTGAGAAAGCTCACGGGAATTTTTGAAGAAAAATCTGATTTTTGATATGATTTGGGACGAACAAAAATGGAGTGGTAATGCAAATTAGACAAAAAATTGAAGTTAAAACTAAAGTAAAATAAATCTGGGTCTCCTGTTGTTAGGGTTTGCTTTGTAATTTTCTATTTCTTTTATAGCTGGGTTATCAATATTTTCAAGGTCAGTGAAGAATTTAGTGGCGATTTCTTTGATAAAATCTTTTAATGATGGAATATTTAGAGCGTGTCGGATATCGTCGTTCCTCATGAACCATCTTGCTTTTGTAATTTGTCTGAGAATAATGTTTTGGCACCTGTCAATGATATTAAGATTGCTTTTTGCAGCATATGCCCAAACAGGGCTTGCATATGTTAAAACATATCTGAGAATAACAGTATAAATAAGCACTTTATTTTCCCTACACATTTCTGAATTCCAAGCTATCAGGGGGTAAAGCTTACGCGAATTGTCGTGGAATTTGGATTTAATAAAATTAATGTGTGCTTTCAGGTTAAACTTTTATCCATAATAATGACAAGGTATTTTGCTTCCTGAGACCAGGGGACTCTTGTGTTATTAATTTTAATGTTGAATTTTCATTTTTTATTTCTCTTCGTGAAGAAAACAGCTTCGGTTTTCGATGCGTTTATGCTATTTTCCACTCGTCGAATCAGCTTTCAAGTCTTTGTATATGTTTGTTTAGCGCATGAGTGATGTATCTGGTATTTCCGTTTTTTGCCAGCAACGCTGTATCATCTGCGAAAATACAGTTTAGTGTTAATATGTTGCGGAATATCGTTGATGTGTATGGAGTAAAGTGTGGGGGGGGCAGTTTTGCCCCTTGTGGAACACCTGCCTGAATGGAGCGCAGTTTGGAGAGTGAGGCATTGACTCTGACCGTGAATTTCCTGTTAAACAAGAATGATGCTATGATTTGAATGAGAGGAGGGGGAGTCTTGTAGAAGATTAATTTGTATACAAGTAATTCTAGCCACACTCTATCGAAGGCTTTTTGACTTCTCTTCTCTCAAACCTTGATGAAATAAATTCGACTGCTCTGAGGAGTTGGTGGTTGGTAGAGAGTTTGGGTCTGAACCCAAATTGATGAGGGATTAAAATATTATTATCATTTAAGTGCTTGTTTAATTTTTCCAGAATAAAGTTTTCAGTGATTTTACTGAAATTGGGTAATAGAGAAATGGGTCTGTAATTGGAGGGAATAGTAGGATCTTTGCCGGGTTTGAGAATAGGAATCACAACCGCTGTTTTCCAAGCTGCAGGAAAATTTTTTAATTTGAATATGAGTGAGAGGATGTGATAGAATTTTAGTAGGGTTATTAGTGGTAGATTTTTAATGATTTTATTAGAAATTCCATCTGTACCTGGTGATTTGTTTGGGTTCAGTTTTTTGATGGTTTTGTAGAAATCGATAATGTTTGGGGGGTCGAGTTCTGCTGAAATTTCAGTTTTGAAGAATTTTTGAATAGTGTTGTGTACTGTGGTTTCTGTGTTTACGTTGTTCATATCGTTTAAAGTGAATTGTTGCTCCAAGTTTTGTACTAAGGTTTCCGCTTTATCAGTGTTTTCAAAAACACACAAAAATTTCATCCCCGTTAAGGGATGAAATCTTTGTGTGTTTTTCCTCATGTTTTTTTTTTTTTGCTGTGTTCCAGAGTGAGTTATCATTAGGTTGTAGAGTTGTTAGTTTATCATTCCAATCTTTTTGGATCGCAAGTTTTTTTTAATTTTTTCCGTTTTTCTTTTTAATTGATTGTATTGTTTCTTGTGAACTGGATCGCGAGTGGATTGCCATTTTTTTCTAGCTGCATTACGGAGTTTGAAAAGTTTTTTTTAACTTCTTTGTTAAAACAACTGGGTTGTGATCTCAACTAAGTTCCGGTACCGACGAGATATCATAAGGAAATAAAATGTTTTTAGTAATTGCGAGGTCGATAAAAGAAGCGGAATAGATGTCGAATCTTGTGGGGGTAGTTGAGGCAAAGATTTCAAGGTTATTTTTATTAGCGAATTCATTTAAGTTTTTACCTCTAGCTGTGTTTTTGTTTGAGCCCCAGCTGACGTGATGTGCGTTGAAGTCTCCGGCGAGTAAACATTGATTTTCTAATATTAAGAGGTTTTTTAGGTAAAGTCCTTGTTGTCTGAACATGGGGGAATATAAACTGATGCAATTAGGAAAGGTGAATAATTTTCAATGTTGAGAGAAATAATTGTGGCTTCAATTTGATTAAGTTATGGAGTAGGAATTTCATGATGAGGCAGGGTATTTTTGATTAGAACTGCTGTACCACCGCTTGGTTTTATGGGATCTTGATTTTGCCTATAATTGACGTATGAGGAATAATTGGAAATTTTAATTAATTGAGTAGGTCTCAGGAGGGTCTCTTGAATAAGTATAATATCAGGACTGTGCTTATTTATAAAGTCCCGCAATTCGTAGGTGCGGGAATTAATGCCGTTGGCATTCCAGAACATTATTCTAAGACTAGGAGTGAAGAAGACTATGGATTTATAGCGGCTTGCAGAACAGTTTCAATTTGGTTTTGTGGAGAATT
>JAOUZG010002851.1:1258006-1283419 GCA_026289955.1 Argiope argentata | reverse complement strand
ATATATATATATATATATATATATATATATATGCGTTAATATGGAATGCACTAAAAAAATTTAATCAAAAATAATGATGGTACACAAAAGGAATGCGTACGGGGGGGGGAATCAAGAGAACTGAACAGGAAAGATCGAATTATTTAACACAAGTACAGCGTAAGAAAAAAAATGAATACATCTGTTTTTATTAGCTTCACTACTACAGATTGATACTTTTCTTTTAATAAGAAATTGGAAAGAATAATTACTCGGTTGAACTAATTTTTCCTATGAAGAGGAAACGATTTAATAATTTCTATTTAAAAAGCTGAACTTTTTAGTGATGAAAACTTTCTTCTGCTGGGAAATCCACGAAAATTACACGAAATCTCAAAGAATTCCATTTGAATGGTAAGATCACAGAGAAGAATATATATATTTTTTCTGTGGGTACGATAATATCAAAATGAAAAATGGGGCAGTAAAGACAAACGATTCAAAAGTCTCGAGCAGTTGTTTTCAGATTTTTTTTTTTAATCTTCAGTTCTGATGTAATTCGTAAGCAGACGATTTTATTCAGAATTCAACAATTGCTCTGAAATAAATCAAAACGGCAATGCGCATGCGTGAATTTCATCGCCAATTGAGACAACCCGAGGCTTGATTTTCCTACATATGTTGGGGTACGCCATACAGATTAGAAATTTTTAATTTCCTTTATTATGATTTATTTTAAATTCAAAAGTACTTCATAATGAATCCGAAAGATCGATTAATTAACAAAGTTTGGTTTTCAATGCATCAAACACTAAGAAAATAAACAGAATCGTTTGAAATAATTGGTCAGAAATATGTTAAATCTAACCTCATTCGAGTACTAAAAAAACAAAACCAATCTGAATCTTTTTCATTTAGCGGTGAAGATTTTTGGCGGGAAAGTTAGTTTCTAATTAATAAAAATTTAACCACTCAATATTCGCCTATGTTCTTTTTATAGACTATTATCTATTTCTGTGCTAAATTTCATCTAATTTCGTCTGGCTGATAAATCTATCCATCCGAAATTTCACATTTATAATAGTAGTATACATATATATAGTTAATTTGTCCACCTGCTATCTTTTCACATGCATTGCTAAATGAGCAAACGTCATTGATGTCCGTCGGTGATTTTTTACCAAAAAAAAGTAATTAAATGCAAATATTTTATTCGCTTTTTCGTTCCTTCGGTTTTTCTGCCAAATGTGATGCGAGTCATAGGCTGAATAGTCGACAATTAAATTAGATGTCTAATTACCTCTCGTTTTAACTTCTGCCGCTTGAATTTCTTCGTCGATGGATAAAGAATAGTCGTTAAAATGCGACGCTTTTCACCTCGTCGGTTATTATGCCAAATGTGGAGCAAACTATGCGCTGAATATATGACAGTTTCATCTCAATTTCGGCAGTCTATCGACATCTGTCGCATATATAATTTACTTGAACAATCAGTAAAAGTCAGCAAAATATAACATTTAATTTACCTGCTATCTTACCGCTTGTACTGCTAAATGTAATATAAATGCAGCTGGAGTCCGTCGCATTGATTTCTTAGATCAATCAAAATTCAACAGAAACTCATGAACAGAAGAAATATTCCGTTGATGTAAATCTTGATATCAAAAAGGCTTATGATTCTGTTCATATCGACAGCCTTATCTTTAAATGTTTACAACTTGGTATAACTAGCAAAGTCCTTCAATCTAGAACTTTCCAGATTAGCTGGAGACATGCCTTTCTGGTACCAGAACATTGAGCAAAGAGTAACCTCAGGGTAGCGTTCTTTCACCAATTCTGTTTGTAATATTTTGCACGACTTTCATGAAACCATGTAGGAAAGGGTCGAATGTATTATCTTTGTGGATGATATCTTTGTCTTTTGTAGTCCTCATTCCTGGGAAATTATTATTAAAAAAATCAAAATACTATGGAAAACATACATAAATAGTGCATGTATTAGAAACAAGAAATTACTTCGGAGAAAAGTGTAATAGCTGAATTGTCCAAGAAAAAAATTTCAACTCATCCACGCATTTCTTATGCTAAAAACAGTCTAAAATGGAGTGAAACGATTAAATTTCTTGGTATCTCCTTTTAAAAAAAATTAAAACTCAGTAATATTCAAAAATCTTAGAAACCATGCACTTAAAAAAGCAAATGGACTTAAAGTATTCGCATCTAAAAACCATGGCCCCAGAATTAAAGATATTATTAATATAAAAAATAACAACATTTTTAGCATTTTTTGCTACGTTTGTACTGTAATCAACGGATTTTCCGATACACAATTTAAAGCTTGCAATACTATTCACATTATTGCTCTAAGAATTACTTTAGGTCTCCCAAAATGGAACCCGAACGTTGTTCTTCTGAAAATTGCTTCTTAGAAAACTTTTCTGAAAAAATAAAGCGACTAGCCTCTCAATTTTTTATTAAGCATATAGCAACCGGTTTACATTCACCACTTCTATAGAGTACTCCCACAATAACAAGGAAATTCACTTAATTACCAGAGACAAAAAATCCATTTCGCTTATTTTCAGGAATTTAAACGCTTCTACCTACCAAATTATCATCTTACCTGAAATACCAACGACTGACTCTAATCACTTTGAAATTTTTCTTATGGATTTTAAATTTCAAAATAAAAATCTACTTTCGATTGAAATTAATAATTTTTTTTATAAATGTATTCGAAATTACTTTCCTGATCATTTTATCATTGCGCTACTGATGCATCCAAAAATCACCAGCACACTTCAATTGCTGGTTTTTCTTCTAAACGAAAAATTAAGTTTCGAGTCCATCCTATCAATTCCTTTTTTACTGCAGAAATTTAGCCATTGCCGAAGCACTAGGTATTTTCGTAGTCTCAGGAAAAGATTGTTTGATTCTCACAGACAGTTACTCAGCGCTCACATCATTGAAGAATATTACTCTGCAGTCGCCCCAAATTATCCAATGTACAGCATCTAAACTTGAAGCTTTAACCAAACTAAATAAAAAAAATCCTTTCTTTGGTTACCTGGTCATTCAAATATAATCTGGAACGAGCTTGCAGATTTCTTAGCCAAAGAAGTTACAGAAAATACACCATGGATTGAATGGATATCTCCTGAACATTTCGAACCGAAAGAAAACATCAGATCACAATCAACAATTATAGAAATAGTAAATATTTTTTCTCGTTGGGAGACATCCCTAGCATTGCAGCACTATCTCCCTGGGCAAAACATCGTAGGGAAGATGTTGTTTTGGGCAGACTATTCAGTAAAACCATTATAACGCCAGGACTGTTTAACCGTTTCAACCTCCATAGTGATCCCTTTTGTCATGACTGTAAAAGCATCAATGATATTGAACATATACTTCTCTCGTGCAAAAAATAGAGATAAAGTGTGGACTTTTCTCCGTTAGATAAACAAGATATATCCTTCAAAAACGTTTTGAGAAAAATAACTGCAAACAAGACCAATTTACAAACTTCTCTTCAAACGGTGAAGCACTTCAACATCTACAAAGTTTTTCGACCACATCCAGTTGTGAGGTGACTCGTCCTTCTTTCACCACTTGGTGTTGCGAGAACACTCCATCTTATATTACTTCTTCTCTTCATTAAAACTCCCGAATATGTATTAAATCGCACCATCGGAACTGCTTTTAACTGTTAACTGAGTGAAACTGCAATTAGTTATTTTTTGTGCGTGCGATCTCTTGTTTATTGACAAATTTTTTTAGCCCTTTACATCGTTAAATCGGGGATAACAGCCGTTACAGCTATAAATCCCAATACCTTACATCTTTCAAGTTCGATATCAGGGCATTCCCTGAAAGCTCCCTAAGGTGAATTTTTCTGTTCATAAAGTCAGTTCATTATATATCTTCTCTGTGGAAAATCTGATGAATGTAGGGATTTTATTAAATGCTGACAGGAATTATTTTTTATTTGTACGGAATGTGTATCATGATGTAGTTCTCTCGAAAGTTTTGGAATAGATTAAGTGTTAAGCAGATGTTTCTAACCTTTCCTTAAAAACTTTGTTAAATCAATCTTGTTAAAGAGCACATTACAGTAGATATCAATCGAAGTATTAATTGTAAGCAATTTTATTCCTTTTTTGTTTTTAAGCTGTTAAACTAACTTGGCAAATTACCAAAGGCCATCACGTTGAAGCTCATGCTTTATAGGTCTAAAACAGATTTAGAATAGAAAATACAATATCCATCGAAATTGATGAAAGGAAGCGTGCTTGCAGGCAAGGGGGGAAATAATCACCGAAATATTAGCTTCAATTAAATGAACCAGTCATTTTTGTCATAAATTGCTGGTTCTTAAAATTTGAAAATTGCCTTCTTTTTGAATACAGATTTATAATGGCCCCTAAACTACAAATATATTATAAGGTTTCACAAAAACCTTTTTATTTATATTTAAAAAAACTTGAAACAAAATTTCAGTTAACTAAATTTATTTAATGTGTTTTTGTGATGAAAGTTTGTAATATTCATGTATATTAATTAATATAATGATTAACCACTTGAGTGCAGAAGAATACTTCACTGCAGTAGCAAGTGAAGCACAATAGCGCTTCGCTGCACTCAAACGGTTAAATTATTAAATTTTGATAATTTTTTGTATCTATTTTCAATGCGAGATTTGAAAAAATCTTATAGACTAACTGAGTCAAAGAAATTTTTATGTGAAAATTTATTTGCTTGAAATCTTGTAAATAAAAACAAATTTAAACCTTTAAAAAAAAAAGATTTAACCTACAAAAAGAAAAAACAGAATGTAAATTTAATTCTAGTAGCTTTATATATTTTTACAAACTATGCAGAAGTTTGTAAGAGTGAAATATTTTTTTGAACACTATTTCGTCAAAAACTGACCAATAAAATCTAAATTACTGCATGTTTGATTTTTTTTTTCTGAATTAAAAACAATGTAGCTATGACTTGGTGTGAGCCAGATTAAACTTTCCAGGCATTTGTAGGCAACACAAGAATAAGTATTCCTTTTATGCATAGTTTTAAAAATTAAATTTTACATTGCAAATTTTCAAATACTGAAACAGGAAAACCTAATTATATCATATTTTAGATGTTTTAGGTATGAGACAATTCAAAATGTAAATTTTTATACTTAATTTTAAATAAAGTTCTGAAAAATAACATTTGAAATTCAGTCTAAATTATAAGGTAATGTTTTAAATGTAACAAAATATAAAAAAGTGATTGATTAAATGTGATTGTTAGAATAACCTTTTGAAATTTGATTAAGTTTGAGTAAACAGCTCTTGTAATTTAAATTAAAGTAGTATTTAGCATTTAAAAGTACTGCAAAAAAATGGAGGCCTTCAGATGGTTACTTTCTTATCAACACAGCCAGGCACAGTTTAAAAACAAATAGTGACATAGCATGAAATATAATATTACGAAATATCATGGAATTAAAATATGTTGGGGGGGGGAGTCTTTTTACTAACAAAAATTTATATTCTGGATTGTTTCATAATAATCAGTTTTCTTTAAATCGCACATTAATTGCAAATTAAATATCAGCAATTCTTTTTTTTAAAAGAATCAATCATATTTTTTTCATTATTTAATCCATAAAAAGAAGGATAGATATTCCTAATGTATAATGTTCCTGATATATACATAAAGTAACTAGAAAACTGAAGATTAAAAAAAAACAACATAAAATAGCGTTGCATATTAGTATCTTTAAAGTCCTATCATATAAAAAATTACACTTTCTGGATCTCCTTCCTTGTGTTCTAATAGCTTAACTTTATTCAGTATTTATAGCATCTGAAAATCAGCTAATAAACTTTAGGATCACTAAGATATTCTAATACCTATTAGTCATTACTGAATATTCTTGTTCAAAGAATGTGTTTTTATTTAAGTTCTAATACATCTAGATGTCATTATTTAAAAAGTTTGAAAGTTTAATCCAACATCCTAATATGCACCAGGAAGTAGGGAATCTATATGGTGTTACTGTGATTTTGTTTTGATTCTTTGTTTTGAAATTACATAAATTTTTCTAAAATTTTTTTGTGTATTTTAATTAAGAATAATAATTGCAAGAGTAAATTAAGAATAAGTTAATGCCTTTGGATTTTTAAACATAGAAATTTATACTTAGAAATTCTGAAACATGATGCATTAAAAATGGTAATCTTAAAATAGCCAAATGGGAAACTAAATGAAAGATTGCATCATTTGAATGTATAATGAAAGAATAGTAATATAACATGCAAATTCGATATTCAGAATATTCATTAATGCAATTGCATGCAAGTTTACATTATTATTATCATTTTGTAACATACTAGTTGCAGTTCCCTCTTTTATTTAGATAGAGCAATTTTTTGCTGAATGGAATCTGTTGCGCAGATTACCCTTATGGATAGAGCTGCTATTATTGTAGCTGCTTCAATTTGGTATCATGAAGATATTATAGGAAGAATCAGAAAGTCTAGTTCAGGTAGGGGAAGTTTTGATCAGCATTGGGTGAAAACGATGAGCAAAGTAAATAAAAATATACATACTCTGCCTTTAACTGTCTCTACTCTAGAAAGAGTTGAAAATTTTAGCATGTTTGTCGGTAAGGGTATTGAACAATGGATTCAAGATCATTGTTTTTTGACTATTAATGGTTCAGCACTATCTAGTCTAGTTTGTTGGAATCCAAGAGGTGTTGTTGATTGCATTGCTACTGCTAAAAATGTTATCGCTTATGAAAAAAACATGATAAATTGTTTCAAAGTAGCATGTATGTACTGTCTTGAAAATTATATATTTCTGTTATGGGACTTGATTGAACGCCAAAATCTTCCGTATGATATTCATGTCATAGAATGTTTTGAAGTGAAATTTTGGATATCCTATATAAAACATAACATGAATGTTTTAATGGATGACATTCAATACATTGGTAACAGAGATACTTTATGCTTTGCTTTTAATATATCTGTGACAAATAACAATGCAGTTTGGACTGAACATTTCTTGAAAAAAATGACTGCAGATCAAATGTGTACAGTTGCTTACCATAAACTTAAATATATTCTTGAAATGCCCTTGACATTTAATTATAAAATGATTCCTCTCCTTTCTCGCTATGTGAGCAGTGAAATGTTCAATGATTTAATTCTTAGCTATCCAGGACCTATTCTGCTGAATTTTTTGCAGTTTCCTATAATAAGTGATTTTCTATTTATAGCTAATAAAGCAAAGGATGTTCTTACAAAAGAGGATTTCTACTTAATTATAGAAAGAATTGCCCATTTTTTACAAGAATATGGTGGAAATCAGTTCTTCAAAGATATTTCTCAACTATTCTGGAAAAATAGTCCTGATCATTGTAAAATTTATGTTATACAAAAATGTATAAATGGAAGTTTTTTAAATCGGTTGGCTTTATTGAAAAATAGTAGTCCAATTATTAAATTAATTATTCAAAACTCAACAATTGATCAAAAGAAAGAGATGATATTTTCTTATAATGGAATTATCTTTTTCGACTCTTTAATTCGAAAGAATAGATGGGGCTGTTTTTCTATGTCAATTCAAGAATTTATTGGTTCAGAAAATAGAGAAAATTGGATAAATACACTTATACATACATACCAGCATATTTTTAAAATCAGTCGCTTTCCTTCATTTACATCTGAAGATTATGAAAAACTTATTAATATTTTAAAACAAACAAAAAAATAAAAACATATCTAAACAAATACATTTTTGCCAAAAGCTTTTTATATTGAGCCAATTAACATTTAACTGTTCAAATGAAGAATTGATTTAAAAAGATTAAAAATCAAACTTAGTTTAAAATCTATATTAATAAAAATGCAACTCGAAATGCGTTGCTAAGCGCAAAACTGGAGAACGGCTCGATCGATTCGGCTAATTTTTTAAAGATATGTTCGTTAAGACACGAGGCTGGTTCTTATGGAGAGAAAAAATGAAAAAACTGCGTGGGAAATAGTTAAAACGACACTTTTCTTACTTTCCCGCCAAAAATCTTCATTTCCTTCCCCCCACACCAATTGAGCAAGATAGCAGGAAGTAATAAATTATGATTTGTTTAGAAAGAAATACTCGAAGTCAGTTGGTTTTCATTTATAGATAACGGGATGTTAAAAAAAGAAAGAAAATAGTTGCTTTTATTATTAGTCGGTATGAATATTTAATCTTATGCCTGCTCAAAATAAAATTTGTTCAGGGAAGAAAAAAAAAAAGAATAACAAAGTGAAAATAGGGTTTGTAGAAACAAAATTAGTGAAGAAAAAAAATGATTGAAAAAAAGAAAAGAAAAGAAGGATGTGTGTGCTTCAATATTATTTCCTCTGGGCGCGGCATTTTCCAAGCTGTTTTTAAACTTTCGCTTCTCTTGAAAACCAATTGTGTTTTTATTTGTTTAGTGTGTTTACATTTATGAAAATTTGAATATCATTATTCTATAAAAACAGAAATTTAGACCTTTCCCTCCACCATTTAAGTAAAATATCAATTCTGGGACAATCATTGCTCGGATAGAAAGAGAAAGATGAGCAGTATAATGAACAGAACATCTGAAGAAAATAATACTATAAATGAATTATATGATTATCAAAATTTATTTGGTTTAAAAATATTTTGGTGAAAAACTTGTTATGAGACACAGCTACATAAAATATTAGCAAGCAAACTTTAGCGAGCATTAATACTGGCGAACCGACTGGTCGCCAAAGGGGGCTAGTTTAAAAATATAAAAGCTTTAGTTTTTAAATCATGTAAAATATTTTTGATTTGATTTTTTACTGCATGGTTTTTTGTTAGTAGAAAATAATATTATATATTATCTTTGTACAAAACTATATATATTATTTTACTATTATGTTTTGAGTTTGCTGCCTTCAGAATTTTATTTATCTTACATCAGAATAGCTTTTACATATTGAATACTAAAAATTAATATTAAAGAAAATGTAGTGTGTTTTGTTTTTTAATGCCTTGAAGCTTTTAAGTTGAAATTTTAGTTTCTTATTTCATACAGTATATTACATATGCAACATTGCTACACAAGTTTCCCTTTTGATATTATTTCAAACAATATTACTAATTTTGCTTTGTGCTAAGTATTACAAGAAATTCCCTCAAACATTTTTTTTTTTAGTTCAGAACCTCTTTTTCACCACTAACCCAGCCATGTAAGATACATCTATGGTTCATTTGTGATTGTTTTGTCTTCTAAATAAGGACTTCTGCATGCAAAGTAAGGCTATCATTAGTGATAATTTCATTAACACCTTACATTCTACATTTGAAAAAGAAATTAAATGAATAATGGAAAGGCTAATATAAATTTCTGTCGTTAACTATGTTTTTTCTTTTACTCAGTCAATACTATTTAGCATCATTTGGCTTATATTGAGTTTTTACCAAGCCTTTTTGCTAAGGGATATTAATCATATTTAATCCCAATTGAATCTTCTAGATATAATTTCATGCCCTCGATTCCATCAATATATTAATTTTAAGCACTAAATTTTTTTAATGTTAAAATCACGCTATTTTAATAGTTTTGTACATATTCTGTTTTTACTAACTTTTCTAATGGGAGTCAGTTTTATAATATCACAGCACTAATAAAACCAAAATTTTTCATCTATTCAAATTTCAAGATTCTATAATTTCATTTGTCTTGTAAACTACATAGATTTAAAAGAGAATTCTTCTCTTTCAACTTTTAAGATTTGATTAAACAATGAAAATTTGAATTTCAAAGTAACAATGTTATTAACTACTCAAAGGTAAAATATGTCTAATTTTTCTTCTTTATGTTTTTCAAATTAAAACTGATGAATATCACAAATTATATTCTGTGTCTTGTCCCCTCCTCCAATCATACTTATAATCATAAAGAGGTGTTTTATTTTTAAGACATTTTGGTTGCATTTATAATTTGGATGTAATGATCAGAAATATTTAACAGTAATAATAGCTTATGGCAAAAATATTGAAATTTAGCTTAATTTTTTAATTAAATAATTTCAAAATAATATATCCTACAGTGCACTATTTCTCCTTAAAAAATAAATATTACTGGTCTAATGGCTGTCCTGAGCATTAATATGTATGTTCATAGATATAAGGGATATAAAATAAATTCTCTCAACAAATTTTATTTATAAATTCATTTAAGGAAACAATTTTTTAGAATTTTTTTTACTTAATTTACACAATTGTAAATTTGTTTAGGAAAATGATGAAAAATTTCTTTATCTTCTACTGCAATATTTAGTATCCATATAAACTTTGTTGTTTAAATGGATCAGTTTTTTAATCAGAATTTGAACCTAAGTCTCATGGAAAAAAAATCGACTCCAAATTTTGATATCTTAACTAATTCAAATAAAATATTTTTTAAAAGAAAATAAATCATTTATATTTTCAAGTAGATGATTTATAGGTTCAAACCTATTTTTATATAGGTTTAACAACATATTTACAGATATAAATAATGAATTTGAATTATATGGATTGTTTAATTTTTGTTGTGATTTGCATGCATTTTTGAAATGCTGTTGATGAAGCAATTGTTTTTATAATTCCCTACTTATGTATTTTATGTACTCAAAAATCCATAATTGAATTATGTTACAATGTAGAGTAAAATGACAATAAAATAAATGCTCATACTCTTTCATTTTGCTTCCTCTGTCACATTTTCCAGTACAAATTAATTTGAGATTTTAAAATATATTTCTAAATAATAGCTAAATGAAATACTTATCATTTCCCCCATATCTTAAAAATGATAAAATTCAAATCAACAGGTATAATGCACTTTACCTGCATTTACTGAAGCATTCTTTTTAATTGTAAGATTATAGAATTTTTATGTTGATTACTCCAAATCAAAAACAACTCATTACAGGTTGTTTATAAATGTGCCTAGTGATTTAGATAATTAACTAATAATTCATAATATATGCAAGGCAGTAAGTTTAAGCAATTAAACTTATTTATTTAATCATTTAAAACAACTATTTATAAAAGTTTGTAACACTAAATATTAGTTTCTTACAGATAATATATACTCATTCAGATTAAACTCATTATGCATGAAATATAACCTATAAATACAGTCAAAAACTTTTGATTCATCAGTTTGAATGTTATATAATGGATATTTTACATTTTATTGATTAACTCTTCATTTGTTTAAATGTTAAAGATAATGTCTATAAAGTAGAATTCCATCCAGATCAGATCTGATAATCACAAATTATCCATGAAAGTCAATTTAAAATCTCATGCACATTAGCCAAGTGCTTAGAAAAATATAAACAAATATTTGAGAAGATAATAAATTAACATAAATATAAAATAATAAAAAGTGCAGATTTGACTCAAACTTTTTTGCAACCCAACATAATAAAATGTAAAATTCACCATTTTATAATTAATTTTTATTGATGCTTAACCTTATTTGCTCATCAATAAATCAGTTAAATTAAATATTAAAAAAGAAACCTCATGTCAAAAAATAAGTTGAGATTTGTGCATCCTATAATAAAAGTTTGCTATTAATTCCATTCTCCAACAATGAAAATTAAATACATTTTTTTAAATGTCTTGGAAGTTTTTCTTCCTTCAGTGGATGGTAAAACCAGTTACTAAATAAATTAATACAGCTATATCAATTTAGATGCTAATTTTTCTCGGTATGGATTTGTTTGTTCCACAGATATTAAAATAAGCCCCAAAGACAACCAACCAACCCCCTTAGACAGATGTGGTAAGAAATCTGCCCACTTTTTGTTTCAGATATAGCAATTATCTTGTGGCCATATTTTACGTACACAGCAGCCAACTTTTTTTTTTAGAATGAAGGGCTGATCTCTCATAATAGGTTTTAGTGTACTTCATTTTATAACTAAAAATTGCATGAAATGAAAAGTTTTCAATTTAAATTAATTAAAATTGAGAAAATGTACAAAATTATATAAACATCTTTAATCAAAAATTACAATTTCACTGTACAAATGATGGTTTGAAAAAAAGTATAACAAGCACACTTTTTCAATTCATATAAAATCAAATATAAATGATTCAGTTAAACAGTTAGATTGTACTTTGGTTCATGCAGGTATGGATATGAAGCTGTAATATGAGCACGAATGTGGCTATGAATTGCCTGAAACAGAAAAAGTATACATTATATTAATTATAAGAATACATGGTACTTTCCCATTTCACAGGTGCAGACAATAAAGTCGAAAAAATAATATAACCAATGCTCAGTTGAATATCCACTGGTAACATTTATATATATGTATGAATATACTTTACTATTGTCTAAAAAATCTGCTAGGTGAGATTTGCTCCAGTGAAATGCAAAAATACCTATACATATATCTGATTCCAAACTAAATTCTATTGGATTGTAAAAATGACAAAGTAAACATGATTTGAGCAGAAAGGGGTGAACCTAAAATATGTTAAAATCAATAATGTTTGTCTTAGAGGTAATTATAAAATATTGAGAAAAAATGTTAAAAAAAACTATTGAACCCAATTTGGCTTTCATGTTATTATTAAGCATTAATTTATGTACATACACACAAAAATCACCCTCTCCCCAATATAATTTACATTGTAAATTTTATTTTCACATTGTTGAAACATTGGTTCAATGAGTTGACCTCCCAATTCTGAATAATGTATTTTACTGCATGCTATGGCAGAATATGTAATCATAATATTCATAAGACATTAAATATTTCCCAAATAGATACCATCTTGTAGAAACCCAAAATGTAAAGTCTCACTTAAAAAATATCAAATTTTCATTTTGTACTGTTACAATTGAAATTTTTTGGATTGTGACATTTTGTCAGTAATCTTTTGAAAGAAAAATGTTCAGCGACCATATTGTGTTTTCCCACTCATTAAATACAGTAAATAATGTGTTTTAATCTTTAATTGGGCGTAATATGGATTTAAAATGTTTTTAAACTTGTTTAAATTTTTTCTTTCTATGCTATGGTTTTTATTTAAGAATCATGCTGACGGGAGTATAAATTATAAGTAAAATGATTCAATTTATACATCACTAAGATACCATTGCTCTTTTTGAGAGAGCAATTAAACCGTATTATGTAAAATACGGTTTGTTTTGTTTAAGTTTAATGTTTTGTTTTGTTTAAAGTTTATTTCAAGCAAACTGAAATATAGCATATTATTTTCATAATTTATGTTTCAAATAAGAGACCAGAATTAAAGCAAAAATGATTACTCTATTTGATTTTTGCTTAAGAAAACAAAATTCTAATAGTTTCAAGCAACAACTGTACCTTAATAAGTTAGTATTAGGCTTAAATATTAATGTATTATGCATAAAACTAACAGGTAGCCAATAATGTATCATTTATCAGGTTAAGCAGATAATTCATCAAATGATTTTTAAGGATAAATTGGATTTGGGTAAACCACCACAGAAAATTCATTTTAAAATTGTATTAAAGTACAAGGAATAACAAATTTAGCTCTGCAATTATTATTATTTCATAAAATCATGTTTTTTTTGGAGAAAATAATTAGATTCAATTGTTTTATTTTTCAATTTTACCTATATATAGGCTGGTCATTTAAATAAAGAAAGCACAAATGTACTTAGTTACAGTTTACCAATCATTATTTATATTTCTGAAATCGCACTCAAGTTTTATCATCATAAAATTGATGCCAAGATGACACTGGCAGCATGAGATCGGATAGAAAAAGTTCTAATAGTTAGTTATAAAAAATGTTAGAACCGTTTCTGTGATACATAAAATACATAAATTTAAATATGTGTATACAAGAATTGCTCATTTAAAGTTATAAAATATTTACTGAAACTCGGATAATTACCTCAACATGCTTAGATTTTTTTGGACTGATGGAGTCATCTCTTGAATGTTAATAGTTATAAAAATACTTTTTTATGTGTGTAAAGTCGTGTTTTTTCAGGAAAGACGCTTACATAGTTAAATTTAAAATGCAAAATCTTGTTTAGATATAAAATTTGATCTTAATTATTAGAACTGTTTCCGAGATGCACAAAATAAGTAAGTAAATAAATATGTATATACACATAAGAATTACTTGTTTAAAAATGCAAGGTTACTTACTTCTTGATCCCAACTTTTCTTTATGGTGGCCTTGCATTTCTGCCAAAGACATGTCTTCATTGATATTAAATTATGATCTTTACCTTGAAGTACATGATACATCAGATCGTCTATTCGAGCAAACACCATCTGGCATGTCCCAAACTAAAGATGACAGACACACTTTTATAACATAAGTCTTATTTTATGCAACAATGAAATCATTACAATCAGAATAGACTTTTCTTAGTTTCTTGTTTGAGCGAATACAATAAAAACCTGGTATTTAAAATGTTATACTTTTACATTAGAAAAAAAATTAAGATCGAAATGCACAGTTTAACTGTGTTATTGAAATTAAATTTATAATGACCAAAATAATGTGAAGAGAGCTTATCATTAATTTTTCATAAAAAAGTAGATTTTTTTTATGTGAGTGTGATAAGGACATTTTTAGTAATATTTCGAACATCCACAATGCAAAAATAAAATCTTTTATTGTTGTTTCAATTTTTATTTTATCATAAGCATATTAATGATAGCAAATTTGTGAATCTCTTTTGGTATATATGGTTAACCAATGGTCAGTTAAGTGTAAATGTTAATTGAATAAAAATACTTTATTAACAATGCAACAGCAACTATGTTAAAAAAACAAAGGATTTTAAAGTTAAATAACTTTCTAATTTTCCTTCTGCATAATTTGGGAGTTTTATCCATTTAAATAGATAATAATGCCATACATATCATTTTAAAATATTTTGGTAATAATAATAAATTTTAATGTAAAATTCCCATAAGTAAAAAAAAAATTGTTATGAAAATGTTGAAAAATTGTACACAAATTAGATTTAATGCGATATGTTTGGATTCAGAAGATTGACTATAGCACTTGGACATTTTATCAACTTGACAACCAATGAAATTTACTCTATTTCTCATTGTTTTGTTTCACTATTGAAGAATTCTTTTGCAAAACAACATTCAATCTTGAAGTACTTTTATAATTACTTCTTTTGCATTTCTGCTTGGCTGTCAGCCATCATATTCTAGTCATAATTTTATCTTAACAATAATTTATTTAATAAACCATTTTTATGCATTCATCGTTAGAATGGATTTAAACTTAAAGCTTTTCACAGACACCATCTTAATGAAAGTAAAGTTTATAAACTTTTTAATGCAACTGTGCAATCAATTTACTATCAAAATTTCTGCCTGAATAAAACTTAGATAGAATTTAATTAGAGAGTTAAGAGAATTCACATATTTTGTCAAGCTTTATGAAAAGAATTGAACAGAATGTAAACAAATGTTTATGATATACCATTTGTAAGCTGAATACATTAGTGTACACAGGTGAGGGAGTGGACCTAGTTAAGTAGCAGGCTATATATATAGCATGCCGAAATTTGCATTTTGTTCGCTAACAGATCTGTCTGAATTACTTTTTTTCCCTTTTCTTTTAGCAGTAATTGGTTAAATTAAAATTCAAACAGAAAAAAGAGTAACCACTATAATTTACAAAATGAAATCAAGTGGCAAATTGTAGATAGACTAAAAAAATGCCAAGCACAAAATTAAAATTGTAGAGGAAGACTAGCATCATGTCCAAACTTAAAAAAAAATAGTTTCAGGATACTGGACCCTTCAAAACAAAGCCTAGCCAAGGTCCTTCAAGAGCCACAATGGTGAGAGAATATCAACATTTGCCTATTACAGTGAGGTGTAATAGGGACACTACAGCACCTTGGTTCTCTTGCGAGTTGTATGCGGCCACAAGAAGATGAGTTTCAAGGATGATTGTTTTAAGACTTCATGAGAGAGGCTGTTTGCAAGAAAACCTGTAGTTTTAAACTGGAAAGTTCATTTAAATCTTTCATGAACAATTTGCTTCTCTTTTGAATTTTATATGTTTTAATAAAAATTAAACAATAGCATTTAAGGAAATATATTTTTTAAACTAAATTTTATGTTATTTAACTACTTTCAGGAGTGGGAAGTATGGATTGTATACTTCCTAAGAAACCAATATTACAGTAAAAAAAATAATAGCTATTATTTGCTATGAAAAGATGAGAAGCATGCTGCAATGTACTACAAAGGTACATCACACTTAGTACACATGTCGGCAGTCCTTTTTTTTTTCTGCCCCTTTGTATTTCTCATCAGTGCATTTTGTAAGATCATGTAGGTGGGAAGTAACCACAAAGGGTTAAAATGGTCCAATGACCACAGATTGCAGGATAGTTCAATGAGTGGTCAATCTTTTCACTAATGAGTTACCTTTCAGTTTAACCAGTGATTCTTGCTGTGCTTCCATGTGGAGAGAATCCGGAACCAGCTATCTGTCCTCCAATATCCACGAAATTAACCTTTATGTCAGTAGAGGTTCAATGACCTGGAAAGGCATCATGCTGGATGGCCACACATGCATCCAGGTCTTTGAAAAAGACACTGAGACTGGTATGAGTCACAGGGATGAGGTCTCGATGCCCTATGTTCACCTTTCCAGAGCTGTTGTTGGGCCTAATTTTAATGGATGACAATCCAAGGCCATATAGAGCTCATCCGGTTGATGAATTTCTGGAAAGTGAGGATATTCGGATTTTGGATTGACCAGCCAGATTCCCAAATTTAAACTCTTTAGAGCAAGCTCTGGATCCCTTATTTCCAGTATGAATTCATGATATGAGGCTTGTTTATCTGTTAGAAGGGCTCATAATCCCTATTAATACTTTTTTTTTGTTCTGTACTGAAACCGCTGTTTTATATCTTTCAACTTTTTCAACTTTAATGAGTATAATGTATGATCAGATGTGTGTATTATAAGTATTGATTTTTTTTTTACTTATATTAACCCATGTGCAAAGCAAATTTCATTAAAATCAGTCCAGTAATTTTGGCGACAATCAACTAAAATTTGAAAATTCTCTTAATTTTAAATACCAGAAACTTAATTTTAAATGAATATATATATATATATATATATATATATATATATGAAAATATTTCAATCATAATTTTTAAAGAGAAAAAAGAGCGAATATGGGTTGGAGAGGACAGAAACAAATACGTTTTATAATTTAAAAAGGATTTTAACTGAAATAGGGTAACATTAATTTTTAAAGATTAAATATAAATGTACAAACTTAAAAAATAATTTGAAAATAGAGATAACCATAATAACTTCCATTATATTATAATAATGTCAATCAAAGTTTAAAAACCTTATCAATAACTTCTATGCCAAACATTTGAAAAATTTATATTTTAGTTTAAAAATATCAATTTTTTAAAAAATACACTTCATAACAAAAAAAAAAAAAATCGACGCACCAAGAAGCAATGATCCGAGTGCTTTGAAATTTCGTATTCATGAGTGTTTTGACCAAAAATGCAAAGGAATAAATTTTGGTGTCCACTGACTGAATAGTTTGATTTCCTGCGCAACGAAACTGTGCACCCAGCAGATGTATATAAGGAACAGTTCTTCAACGGTTGTTAAAACTTTCGGTTTAATTGCGATTCAGAATACCTTTCAACAACTTAAAAATTGCCTCTCCGCAGGGTTCCTGCTCATTACAAGCAACTGTCAGAATTTGACAGAGGTCGTATCATTGAATTGAAAGAGGCCGGTTGAATTAATAGGAGAATCGCTCGTCATTTGAGTCGAAGAGATGCGGCGATTCGAAGATGCTGGCAAGGACGGGTGGAAAATGGCAGAGTTCAGAGTTAGGATGGTAGAGGTTGAATAGGGCCACAACAGATCGTGAGGGCAGAGTGATTGTCCGATCAGCTGTCACAGTACCGTCTTCATCTCTATCAACCATCAGACATTCAATTCAAGCACCGGTGTCCACCATGACCATTCACAGATGGTTGAAACAATTAAATATACGCTCTCGCCACCATTACGCCTGCACATGGCCGAGCCAGATTCCATTGTTGCATGGCTCGATCAGGTTGGGTTGATGACGACTGGGGAAGTATAGTCTTTAGCGACGAATCCCGCATCCAACTGTGCCCTGGCGATAATCGAAGATGTGTTTGGAGACACCCAGGGCAGAGGGGTGATCCTGCTTTCTTTATTGCATGCCACACCGGCCCTCAACAGGGCATTATGGTTTGGGATGCCATTTTCTTTGATAGCCGGACCCCATTGGTCGTCATTAAAGGTACAGTTATTGCACAGCGGTACGTCAACGACATCCTAAGACCTGCTTTGCTACCGTTTCTTTTGCAGTACCCTCTGCTGGTTTTTCAGCAAGACAATGCCTACGGCACACATACGGCACGTGTTGCTATGGACTGTCTTCAAGCTTGTCAAACACTTCCTTGGCCTGCCAGATCACCAGATCTTTCTATCATCGAGCATATCTGGGAAATGATGGGAAAGCGATTGCATCTGCCACGGAATGCTGATTACCTCGTTTGACAATTGGGATCGAATTTGGCAGGAAATACCGCAGGAGACCATCCGGAAGCTTTATCGGTCTATTCCATGCCATGTGGCAGCTTGTATCAAGGCTAGATTCGGGTCAACACCTTATTAAGCTTACAGTAACTCTGAAATAAATTATTCATTTGTTCTGAGATTTTAGTCATCTACTATTCTGTACATTGTCTTCCTATCCATCAATTTTCGTCTCAATCGGAAAACTCCTTCTTGATGCGTCGATTTTTTTTTTTTTTTTTTTTTTTTTTTTTTGTCATAGAGTGTATACGATGAGTTTTGCCAGGTTTTATTTCTCAATAATATTCAGATTTTTAAATTAGAATGTAAAGAAATATGATCTAATTTAAATGATAAATACCTGACAAGGCAAAGAAGTCTCTGGATCATATTTAAAAACAGATATCTCACCAGTCCGGTTTCCTGTAAATATCTTTAAAATATTTGAAATATATTATATTTGCAAAGAAAACACACAATAACTTATTTAACAACTCCATACAGCATTTATATGTAGGTAATGTCGGACAAATGAAATGAATTAAAAAGTCCAAGGGAAAGAAAATAGTTTGATATTTTAACAAAGCATTTTACTATAAATACAGAACATTTGAGCCAGATTTTGAACATTGAACAGCCTGCGATATAGTAATACTGTTCCAATACAAAAATCATATTCTAATAATTTTAAATTTTACTAACTAATTGATAGTATAAGAACAACAGTTTTTTGAGAACTACCTGGAATTTTACAGAAATTTTTTATAGTTATTTTAACTTAGTTATTCATTTAATAATTATAGCTACTTGTAAATATTTCAATTCAGTTATTTTTTAAAAAATCTGATGTAAAAATGTTAAAAAAAAAAGGAAAATTGAAAAGATTATCATACAATTTTTGATACAAAATTTAATGTTATATTGGGCAATATTTTCATTAATAGTATTACAATAAGTGCAATTAAAAAAAGCAGAAATTTCTTCTGTACATTTTTGATATTACACAAATTTCAACAAAAATATGAAGTTTTTAAAGAAAAACTATTTCAAATTGTTGAAAACAACACATTTGGGGGGTGTCATAATACAGTAGTCATAATTAGTGTTATGGTAGAGATAGTTTTCACTTTATTATTTTCTTTGACATAAAATACACAAAAAAAGTATTATAATTTTTTTTTAAGGGAAAAATTGAAATGATTGAAACATTTCTGAAACTTGGTGTAACTTCAAGAATTGCCTACAATCAAAAAACCTATTTCAGGAATTATATCTGTCTGCTGTTTTGTCTATGAACAAAAAAATTCAAAACTCTTTGAGAATAAGACAGATGAAATTTGGAATGTAGTCTTTACATAAATTTTGTAGATTTCTATCAAAATTTTGAATGAAATCTAAATAGAGGAAGTTTGTCATACTGTCGAGGTATAAATAAAAGCAATAAACCAAAATGTAAATAAATAGATGGATGATATAGATATACAGATTTAGTGTCTTGGTCTGTACTTTCGAATGCATGTAAATTGATATTTCAAAAACACAGAAAAACTGGAATGGGTATATAGTTTTAGCATATAAGGTATAGACTTTTATTAAATTTTAAAACAAATCCATCAAAGAGTTGATTGTTTGTTGTCCTGTATATTTTTATAAACAAAATGATTAAAAAATATAAGAGGATAGAGTTATATATAATTCTATCCTCTTATAGAAAATATAAGAGGATAGGATTTGGAATACAGTTTTAACATCTAAAGAATAGATTGCTAATTAATTTCAATCAAATCCATCGAAATCTTAATCAAGAATTAGACTGCATATTCTCAGGAATGTTAACTTGATCTGAAAAGCACAATCAGAATAAAACAAATTGGTAAATAATCTCGTATATATAACTGTATCTGTATATATAACTGTATTTCTACATAATTATAACGGTATCTCATTAGTATAATTATAAATAAGATTTTTATTTTGGCTTCATTCAGTTCAAGGGGGTGGGATGGGGAGAGAAAGATATCTGAAAAGCATATTCGGTTTTCTTCGTTACATTGCTAAGCACACAGTCATAGAAAATAAAAGTCTTAACACTTGTGGGACTCTCAGTTTTGTGAAAGTTCCAAAATCTTAAGTAATAATGTTGAAAGGGAGATATACTTTTACCAGAGAGTGTGTAAGAAAGTTTCAGAGAAACCACTCCCTCTGATTTAAACATGAATTATGCTCTATCATGTTCCTAATTCCCTGACCATATACATAAATGCTTTCATCTTATTGATTGATGTGAATGATTGATTACTCACATGAATCAATATGGAGGGACCATTTATGTTAACTTTCATCTCCTTACATTTGATATTACATCTATTGTAAAATAACACCTATTTTTATCACATATTAAATCAATTCATTTCGTAGCCACAAATTACAAACAATGCCTATCGAAATGTAAGAAACTAGAAGAATATTCCTCAGTCTGAGATTTCAACAAAAATTGTGATTTAAAAACTTATATCGTATAATATAACCAGAAATGTTAACTCTCTGGTTATATTATGATTTAAAAAAAAAAGATAAGGGAATGGAAATGAAAGCTCACCCAACCATCATGTGCGTATATACAAGTCAGAGCCATTTTTCCTGCACCGTAATAGGCTTTTACATCTTGAATCTGTTTTTTTTAATAAGAAGAAACATTAATTAATGAACTATTGAAATGGTTTAAAATATAAATTCAGTAAAAGAAATATAAAATCTACACAACATCATCTGAAAAAGAAAAAAGGAAACTGTCATTGATATTATCTCATTTCTGCATATTACAGAAATGAGATAACATCTTTATCAGTTTATATGTTAGACAGCTTTATACTAAAATAAATTAATCAAAAATAACCACAGTAAAATGATTAAAAGCTCGTTTCCTATTGTAGGATTTGAATTTTAAAAAAAAACAGCACTGTGAATTTGAGCAAAGAATATGCAGCATTTACTATTTATAAGATTAATTACTTTTAACATTAAATAATAAAATTCCTAATAATAACAAACTTTCTTGCTTCCTTCCATTATCTTTGTAATCAAATTCACTGTTTCTTCAGCATATTTATGCTATCTCAATATAGTTCCTCGTATATTTTATAATGCTTTCTTTTGAAAAAGTAATATGTAATATGAAAGTGAAATTGGAAATTGGGGGAGAGTTCCTATTTTACTTCAAATTATATATGGGTTATAATTTGAAACTTTAGGACAATATTCAGTATTTTAAACTCCTGTCAGATGGTGAGAACAGTCAGGTAGCATATTTTTTATACTTTCAAGCTATACTAATGGGAATTAGTTTGACTCTACATTTTGTATGCATTGTCCTCACAGTTTTGCTGAAAATGGATCTTCTCTTGAGATAGCTATTCTGAAAATAAAGTTCCAACTTCACTATGGTCACAGACCGATGAAGAGTATGAAAGCTCTTCAAATGTTATGACGATTTGATTACAGTTCAGACTTACATGATCCATTACCCTAACAACTCTCAAAGCTTCAGAATGACATTCATATTAAAATATTAGAGGCAAATGATTTTTTTAAAAAAACAGAGCTTACTTCATAGTCAGATTCTTAATGTGAATATGAGATGAGTAAATGAAAAATTTAAGCATTTAGGTAAAATTTATTATTCATTATCATATTAACAATATTTACAAATTCTTTTAATGTGCATTTCATCAAAGATATAACAACAATGTAAGAAACCAATCTTTATGCTGAAAGTAATTATTGTACTACAAAATTGTAAATGCTTGTCACAGTAGATAAATGCTCTCTATAAGTTTTTGAAAAATTTCTACAAGTAAAAAATAGTTCACATATTTAGATATGGATAAATTCATTTTTAATACCACAAACATATAGTATTTTATAATTTTAAATAAACAGTTATGAATTATAATCAATTAAAGGATTGAATGCTTAATATTAAATTATAACATCTGTCCCCCTCCTTCTAATATATTTAGAAATATCAAATCTTTGATAAAAAATTATTATTATGCAATAAAGTATTCAATAAATCAGAAATAAATAAATAAATATATATTAATAAAAATGCAACTCAAAATGCGTTGCTAAGCGGAAAACTGGAGAACGGCTTGACCGATTCGGCTAATTTGTTAAAAATATTTTCGTTAAGACACGAGGAAGGTTCTTATGGAGAGAAAAAAATGAAAAAACTGCGTGGAAAATAGTTAAAACGACACTTTTCTTACTTTCCCGCCAAAAATTTTAATTTCCTTCCCCCACACCAACTGAGTAAGATAGCAGGAAGTAATAAATTATGATTTGTTTAGAAAGAAATACGCAAAGTCAGTTGGTTTTCATTCATAGATAACGGGATGTTAAAAAAAGAAAGAAAATAGTTGCTTTTATTATTAGTCGGTATGAATATTTAATCTATGCCTGCTCAAAATAAAATTTGTTCAGGGAAGAAAAAAAAAAAAAGAATAACAAAGTGAAAATAGGGTTTGTAGAAACAAAATTAGTGAAGAAAAAAAAATGATTGAAAAAAAGAAAAGAAAAGAAGGATGTGTGTGCTTCAATATTATTTCCTCTGGGCGCGGCATTTTCCAAGCTGTTTTTAAACTTTTGCATCTCTTGAAAACCAATTTTGTCTTTATTTGTTTAGTGTGTTTATATTTATGAAAATTTGAATCTCATCATTCTATAAAAACAGAATTTTAGACCTTTCCCTCCACCATTTAAGTAAAATATCAATCCCGGGACAATCATTGCTTGGATAGAAAGAGAAAGATGAGTAGTACAGTGAACACATCATCTGAAGAAAATAATAATAAATAATACTATAAATGATTTATATGATTATCAAAATTTGTTTGGTTTAAAAATATTTTGGTGAAAAACCAGTTATGAGACACAGCTACATAAAACTTTAGATTGCATTAATACTGGCGAACTGACTGGTCGTCAAAGGAGCTAGTAAAAGATAAATATGAAATCTGCTAGGCATATTTCAATGTATCATGTCAGAACATAATTTCTTGAATGGTCAAGCACCGCATGCTCGTGTGAGTTAAATTATATTTTTATTCATTTTAGTTGTTTTGTTGAATTAGTAACTTTGGTGTTGCAAATGATCAAAAAAACTTTGTCTTGCATTTATTATTTAAAAAATTATTACATTTCCTATTTATTTCCTTTCTTATAATCATATGCTCAAAATTACATTTATCTAGGTTTTATTTGCTGTAGTAATTAGCGTATTTTTTAAAAATCAAAAATACTTTTTTAAAAATGAAATAAACATTTCTACACTTGTTAGTAGTTATGCTTTTATTTAACACACTTTCAGGTCAAAAGAGAATAAGAATAACAAAAATTCTTAAAAATTACTTTATATAAATATTTGATGGGAACTTGATAGCACATCATTTACATAACTTTTGATTTAAGCCTGTTTTATTAATATTATTTGATAAACTTTAGTGTCTTTGATTATGTTAAACAATGTATCTCAGAAATACTAATTCATGTATCATTTATTTGTAATTAAATATATAAATAAATTGTGGATTTTGAATTCTTACTGAGCGTTATTTCATTGCTAATAATTGTTAACATAAAAGTATATAAATTTTTCTCAAAACTAATTTACAATTTGAATTGTAAAAGGGCTTTATTTATAATGTACGTAGTGTACAGTGAAACAGACTCTACTAGTGTGTGGATATATCTGCAGTTATTTTGAAACAATACATCTAAAATTGCATACATTAGAATTCTTGTTACATAGAATTTTTTGAAAGATAAAAAAATTAAGTGTTGCAATTGAAAAATAAAAAATTGTAAATGGTTTCTTATGCAAAAGAAATTTAAATATTTTTAAAGAGGGAAGTCTTCTGAATTGAAGGACATTTTTTCTTTGATATTGACGTTCACAATGAGCAATAGCAAGCATTCAAACATATGCTAGATATAAACAATGCTACACATGTTAAAAAGAATTATAGTGACGAGAATATAGTGATATATAATTATAGTGACAATATATATCTGTGAAAATCTAAACATAACCGCTTGCTGATTATAAGCATAAGCTAAAGATTTTTTTAAAAAATTCAAGAGCAAGTTAAATTAAATATATTTTAATGCTTGTTGTTATATATGTAAAATATTTATCAATAATAAACTAGAATTTTTTAAATACTCACATCATTCTTTGAATAACATCTTACAAAGCCAGAAAAAGATGTAGTGAAAATATGGTCTTTGTACACAGTTAAACTGGTATATGCAGCTGGAAGCTCATATTTCTTCACAAAGGTACCGGACTAAAAGAGAGAGAGAGAGAGAGAGAGAGAGAGAGAGTAATTATAATATTTATAAAAAAGAGAGAAACACAAATATATAACTGTTAAAATCTATATTTAACAAATTTCCAAAGCAAGACATCTTGCACAGATAAATACTACTTTAATTTAAAACATAATTATTAGAGTTTAAAATTAATTGTACTTTAGCATATTCTCCTGTTACATATGTAAATACATACATATATAATTATGATAAATATAATTACATATGTAATTATGATAAATATAATTACATATGTAAATATGTATGTGATTGACAATTTTTTTATTAAGGTTATTTACATCAACACACTTCAAATTATTAGTCATGAAATAAAGGTTGTTTTTTCTACCATACTTCAAGATTCTTGAAAATAATGCTCCATGACCAAAACTTAGCATCTCATTCTCT
>JAOUZG010002851.1:1241239-1257906 GCA_026289955.1 Argiope argentata | reverse complement strand
ATATATATATATATATATATATATATATATATATATTTAATTTGATGCATTTAAAAAAAGGTTTTATTTCAACACATTTCTTTTTGGGTGAAAAAGAAATCTTTTGACATTTTTTATATAAATTGTTGGAAAATAAACAAGAAAACAAAAAAATATATTTATGATAAATAAACTGAAATCATAGTAAGAATATATTTTAAAAAATCAGGTAATTTATGAAATAGCGGTTATTTTTAAATAATAAATAACTGCAACAAGGGAGTCATAAATCAAGCTTTCCAGATCCCAGCTTTTTTCAGTTTGATTCCACACACAATCAATGTAAGAAATTATAAATTATAAGAGATTTTCTTCTTTTCTAATAGTTGTTTTTAGAAATATGTCACACAAATGAGTAATTGCATGAGTATAGCTAATTTATGAGTATAGAAAATTTTTAAAACCATTAATGCTCAACTTAATTTAAGGCAAAGCTTTCATTAAATTTCTCCAACTTAACTTAAAAATCCCAAGAATAAGATAATAATAATTAGATTCTGAATTTATTAATTTTGTAATAGAAAATATGTAAATAAATTCAGTCAAAAGCATTTTTTACAAATAAATAACACAATTTTTCTAGGATTAAGAAGAACTGAAAATCACATTTTTATTCTTTTCCTGATGATTAAGAAAGCACTTGTTTTTAGGATTGCTTCCATTCTATTCTGTTTTAGGTTTCTTTTTATTCAAACAGTTTATAAATCTTTGAAAACTATCAACAGTCTCAAAAGAAGGCAGAAAGCAGGAATGGGGGGGGGGGGTAAAAAAAGAGACTGTATGGAAGAATTTTGAGCTAACATAATTTTAGAAGAGAATTCAGCTGAAACATTATTTTGGTACAGCACATGTTTCTTTTACCTTGAGGAAATAAGTGTCCACACAACTAAGACATTGAAAGGAGGAATGAGTTCAAAAGATTATTAAATAATTATTGTTTGCAGAGGATAAATAAAAAATTCAAATTGATAACATTTTGATTTAAAAATGTGCCTGATGTGTGGTATATAACAGCTTAAAGTTGTTATGGAATACATGTGACATGAAAAAAAAAATGTTTGCTTTAGAAAGAAATGAAACATAACTTTCTTATAAATAGGATGCCAGTCATCAATCAATAAATATTAATTATCTTTGACAAATTTTATTAAGCATTTGCCTTTATTTTTCCACGGACTAAATTATATTTTAGTGAATGCTAAGACAAATTACAGTAAACATTTACTGAGTTACAGCCTGTTATAACACTTTTAAAAGTGTAAATTAACTTAGAAATAAATCCATAGATAACTTCAACAGTAAGTTTAATTAGAAAGATTATAACAGGATTGTACTTCAATAAATCAAATTCTTACATAAGAAAATTCAACAAACTTGAAAAAATTTAAGTTCTTCAACAATAAAAATCAACTCCCTAGTTGATTTGAAAAACTTAATTACATCCAAATTTTAGGATTTAAATCATGTGGAATTAAGTTTTTTACAGATGTTAAAAGGTGATATAAAATTATATGAAATCTACATGCATCCCAAGTTTCCTTTAATTTCTCAAATGAAACAAAATTGCAATATCTTTTCATAAAAGAAAGTATTATTAGAAAATAAAATAAATATTTAAAAAGAATATAAAATCTTGCATTTTAAAATTAGTAGAAATATATTACTAACAAGGCAAGGTCATAGGTTGGGAAAGTGACTTTGAGATTAGATTTATTATAAAGGAAGTATGTCTATAGGATGATCACTCAGTAAAATGTTAAAGCACAATAATCAGCCAATTTTGAGAAAATGGCCTTCAAATTTTCACTATAGCTTACTTACTAAAAATGTGCCATTGACGAACGTCCGGATAGCACAATTGGTAACGTATTGCCTTAGCATTCACCGGTCCTAGGTAAATGTTTTTATTTGTTTTCTTTTAAAAAAATTTCAAATTAATTTAAACATTTACAAATAGTTTAAAGTAATTACTTTAATTCTTCTAGTTAATAAATAATAATTAACTTAATAGAAGAAAAATATTGTCTTTATAAAGTCTATAAATAAAATCTATAAACTGTCATACACTTTTAATATGCAAAATTATATAAATTAAACAAACAATTTAAGGGGACAGTGGACTCAATATAACTTTTCCCTTAAAAATAAACTTAGAGCTATGAAATTTTTTGCACATACGCTCTGGAGGGTAATTAAACTAAATATTCTTAAAATTTTTTTAAAACTTTCCATGAATTCTAATTTTTTCCTTTATTACTATTTATAAAGACATTTTAAATATATTTACGTATTATTTTGTGATTTCATTCAAAATTTGATTTTTAAGAAGGTTTTTTTGTTTATGTGTATTTGATTTTCATTAAAATTTTAGGCTTTTTCACAATAAAACAAATTTTTAACTATCTAAATAAAGCCGGAATGTAAAATGGATACCAAGATTTATTTCAGTGCATGTCAGAATTCTGTATAAGAAATTTCATAAAATTTAATCAAAAATTAAGACACATGGAACATCTTAAAGATAGGCAAAACTGATAAAATATAGTTCTGAGAAAAAAGTATTTTAAAAATATTTTTATACTTGCTTTTAATATTTCTTTTTTGGGGATAATTAAATACTGATTTTACTGAACAACAGACATATTTATATCTTGTTTTTTAGTTTAAAGCATATTTTTTGTGAAAAAAATATTAAAATGAAACAACGTAATTTGGCATATTGAGATTTTTAGGAACAACATAATTCATTTAATGCAATAAAAAATAGTTTAGACTTAAAAATAAATGGATAAAAATATTAAAATTTTCTAGAACCATAAGCTTCCCCTTCTTTTTCGATATTTTTTGTGGTTTTGATTGATTTAGAAATCTTGTTTGCAATTCCTTTCTTTTTCCACACATTAGAGGTCATATTTTCAATTTGAGTTATATGTCGTTTGTCATGTCTCTGAGCAATTTCTAACGATGCTGCATTAAATGTATTCTTTTTTAAACTAATACTATAAAAACACCCAAAATTCAATTCCCCTACAGAAGTAATTATTGCCATTTCTAATATTTTTTTAGAAACAAAAATTTCTTTGGGACAGTTTCTCAAAATGATGCTGTGGATGTTTTCATTTACAATTTAGGTTTTACCAAACGCCTGCTAATAGTATCCATTATATATGGATATAAAAAAAACTGGAAGAATTATTAATATCTTTTGCAATTTCGAAGGTCAAAACACAACCTTGATTAGGCAAATAATATAGAAGAGAAAGCAGTACCTATTTATAGCTAGTAAATATAGTTGAAAAAGTTTCAAAATTGAAAATAATCGAATGGTAAAAATAAAGTTATTACTGCTCAGTAAAATGCGAGATAGAAGTAAACAAAATAGTAGAATGTGCAGTTAACAGTTACTGCTAAGGCGAAAAGTTCAAAAAAATTTAAATTATTAATTCTAAAATAAAATAAAATGTAAAATAAATCTTGACAGCTCTTTGTTTACATTTGGAGTTCTTTAAAATTTTTTTTGAATGCTCATAACTTTTTAATTATTTAACTTAGACTTTAGTGGTTTTTTGTATTAGATACAGTCACTTGAGTAAAATCCTAATATATGGAAAAATTTTCATTCAATTTTGGGCAATTTCAATGTCCACTGTCCCCTTAAAGATTGTTTCAATTAATATGATACTAATTTTTACATGGAAAAATAAATGTATTTTGTCTAAATATGTAAGTTATAATTTATTTTTTAAAAACTACATAAATATATCATTCATATAAATCCTGAATTATAATCCTAATTTTTAAGGGTAAAAATAATTATAACTTTTATGATAAAAAATAATTCCAATAATTATTATCATCTTAAAATCTTTAAAAGTTTTACATTTTTTAACTTCAATAATAATAAATTATTTGTTATAACTCAATAAAGCTATATTTATATTAGAAATTAAAGAGAAGAAGTGAAAATTATAAAAATATATATAAGAAAATTCAATTAATAATAATCATTATTAATGATTGAAAAATGAAAATAGAAAATTGCTGTTAAGTTATGGAAATCATAGAAAGATGGTAAAAAAGTTTAACCAAAATGGATTTGCTTTGTTTGACAACTGATTTTCTGAAGACAAACAGTTTGCTTTACAATCGATTTTTTATCCTTTCTCTTGTGGATAATAATTATTTATCAATTATGCAAGATTTTAAAATGTCTTTACCTAGTTTATGATAATCACTATTCTAGTTTGGTATGCAATTTAAAATTAATGGAATATTTTTATGATGTCAGGAAATAAATTAATATTTATCATCATTTAAGTCAAATCTGTAGCTATTTTTCTGCTTAAAAATAAAATTATGATTCAAGTATTAGGTAAATGACATTTATTTTGCTTAAACAAGAGTTACAAACTATTAAACTATAAGTTGTTAATTTTATTTAAATAATCTTTCAGATCTTTAATTATTTTTCTTCTAAAAATTAAATTATAATTCAAAAATAACAATAATAAACATTTACTTTTCCATGGAAAATTAAACATATTAATTAATTAATAATTGTATTAAAATTAATTTGAAATAAATTTTGAAGAAAAACATGACCTGAGTGCTTGTTCGGACACAAGGTGGCAGTGACACATTGTTATATAAGCAACATTGAACATTTGAAGGCCATTTTCTCGAAACTGGCTGACTCTTGCATTTTAATATTTTATTGAAAGAGTATGCATTATAATGTCATTCACTAAAATCTCATTCCAAACTCTATTTTATGACCCATGCCCTCTCCTTGTAAGCTTTGGAGAGCAAAATTAGTTTTTTTTATTCTATTACCATTGTAAATTAGTTAAAATTATGCATGTCTGTATAAGGTTTGGCAACTATATATATACTGATTCAACATAGTTAACAAATTGATAATAGTTTTGAATTTCAATTTACAAAAAGGTATTAAGCCAGAAAATGAGCCAGTTTAGACAAGTTTTAAATTTGTTAAGAATATTTCAAACAAACAAACTAAAGCTGTACTAAAAAATCGCAAGTACATTTGTAAAACACATAAGAAATTTAATTTATAAATTATTTGTAATGCATTTAGTTGTAAATATATTGTAATATTAAAAGGCACCATTAAAATTCTAGAATTCCTTTAACTAAAAAACTTAATTGTAAACAATATTTTTTGTGAATGACCTGTAATCACCTAACAGTAATCTAATTGCATGGACTTTTTAATTAGATATTTTACATAGCTCAGATTCCAGAAATTTAATTATGTTATGCAAAACTATGTGAATAAATATTCTAATCTAGAGGTAGGTTTTGCTTTTGTCCCGAATTGTGCAATTCTCTATTAAGTTACCCTTTATCCCCTTTTGATTTGAATTTTCTCTTATACATAAGGTTCAGAGATACTCAAATCTATTCCAATTGGAAAAAAAAAAACCCCAATGAGGTACAAATAGGAAAGGAAATACACTGCAGATCCAAAACAACAACAACAATAATAATAAGCCTGAACAGAAGAATGGAAATAATTCCATGTCAAGCAAGAATATAAGGAAATCACATGCCTCAGTTTATTAACCATTGCTTATTTCAACATAAATTTCTTTTAAAAATAAAATGTGAGGTTTACAATCCCATAATTAGGTATTCACTTTCATATAAAAAACCCCAGTCTGAATCACTAGAATGCCCAAGTAAAAATTGTATACACACAAAACAACATTATTACTTACAATAAAGAATTATATATACAGCTGAAGCTAAGCCCTTTCCTTTAAAATTTGATAAGGGTTAGACAAACAACTCATCATAAGTATTAATTTGAAATTAAGAAACTTATCAACAATATACTTTTCTAATAACACAAATACAATCACACTGTAAGAAGAAATGGTTAAGAGTCAGTGTTTGTCATCCTAGATTTTAATGAAACAGATGAACTAATTCATATACATTTCATAAAAGCTGTTTTAGGGAACAAACTAAAAGCTATCTGAAATTAGAAAAGTGCAAGACAGAAATTTGTAATTTATCAGAAGTCAAATGAAAAACTATCAGGTAAAATACATATTATACAAATATTGATACCTTTTCATATTTTAAACAACATATGTAAAGACACTTACTGATAAATCTAGAACTGACAAGTATCCTGCACTACTGAGGTATACCCAATCATTATAGATAGACATAAATAATGGAACATGAGTAAGGGCTTTGATATATTTAATAAGAAGGCCATTTCTGTCGGCATCACGAATAGAAACATGTCCTTTAGTAGACAGTGCAACTAAAATATTAACACCACCTTGATGAGTTGTGGCTATACTTCTTATAGGTTCTTCAATGTTCACCAATTCCGTATAATCCTGTTAAAAAATTCGAAGTGTAACAAGGATAGAATAAATATTTAAATACACTTTCAAGATCATTATTAAAGAAATATGTGATTAATCAAATTGGAATCTAAGCATTAAATAAATAGAATAATAAAAATTTTAAATAATGCAATCACTTCAAAGAAAAACAAAAACTTTTGTAAAAAATGCTATGAAATTACAATAGTCTCAAGTTTATATAAATCACAAACAATCCATAATTCAATTCAACAGGGTTCCACTCATATCTGAAAAAAAAAAAAAATCCGCTTCTTCTCTCTGTATGTATATGCAGTATAAGAGGAAATGTACTAACATGTGCTAGTTAAAATGGTATTACAATAATGCACATTTTAATGGGTGGAAAAACCAAGAAAAGTAAATAACAATTTAACATTATTCAAAATAAAAAGTTTTTAAAACAACATTTACATTTAAATATAGAAAAAGCAATTTATTTAATGCCGAAAATTAAGCATAACAAAATTTGCATATTAAAGAGAGGGAGGATATTGATGATCTTCCATGCAATTTAATTGTATTTCAAACAAAATTGAATTGGGATGAAATAAAACACAAAACAATAGTTTTTATATCATGATCAATGATTGCTTAACAAAAAATAATATGAAGATTATTGTTTTAATTTTATTTATTTATTTTTCTCAATTCCTATATTTGAGCACCCATTTTTGCAACTTCTGCAGATTTTCCAATCATCAGCTTATTTTTTTTTAAACTTTGAAACAATTTTATTTGCAATGCTGCATTGCATTGGACAGACTTTGATGAGTTAATGGGGAGGGGGGAAGGATTGCTGAATGTTAGAATTTTAAACTTAGAAATCATGACAGATTTACAATATTAAAAGTATTGTTCTTCAACAGTTTCCATTTAACTTTTTTTTTCAAAATGCATGTCTTTAAACTGACATAATAGTTATAAATTGCATGATTAATTGATGTAAAAAATACCATTAAAATGATTTACAAGATGAATTATTGAAAATAAAATTAACGAATTTGGAACTATAGTGAGTCATTGGTGTTCAAAACAAAAGAAATTTTTTTTCTCAACTGTAAGAGTTTATTATTATTAAATATTCGGTTCTAATCTCTTTTAATATTAAAGATAATAGCATTTAAAACATGATAGCTTTATTTCTGTATAGCCTTCTTCCTTAACTTTATAAATTATTTTATATTCCTTTAACTGTATTCATGCATACATACTCTAATATTGTACTGAATATTTTTGTGTGCATGTTATTTTTGATGTAATAAAATTTTTGAAAATAATACAGACAAATGGGAAATATCATTATATTACAGATTAATGCTCCAGTCTCTTTAAACTTAAAATAATAATAATAATAGAACTTATGATAACTGAAAAACTAACCTTACATCATATCCAAGTTAATAACAATTACAATAATTTGGTTAGAAAAGTTGCTCTAAGAAGGTATATAGTTTGCAACAAAAAGATAAAAGGCAATTCATTACAATGCTACTTCTAAATTAAAGCTTGCTTTGAAATTAGTGAATGTTGGTATCTGTCTGTACAAAGAAAAAGTAAATCACTCATCCAAAGCAACTAAATAGGTAAAATAAACACTCATTATTATGTATATAATTCTTATTTTTTAAATTATAATTTTAAAGGAATTGAAACATTTATAAAAACTCTATTTCGGTAATTCAATATTTTTTTTTCTTCTTTAGGTGAATTCTGTCATTATTATAACCCAGAAATGCTACCCTAGATAACAGGATAAAGTGTTTTTATTGGTTAAAAGTAGCAGGTGTGGATAAAAAACAAATGTATTAGATTCATAATATTATATGCATTCTTCATGCATTAAATTCATTATTCAAATATTGTGATGAAAAACTATCACAAAAATTTCAGTTGCTATTATTAAACTTAATAAAATAAATTCATAATTTTAAAAAAATATTTAATTTTGTAATAAAAAATATTCTTTCCCTTTTTTTATATCTATTATAAGAGTGAATTTTGATAAAATAAAAATAATAAATGTATTAGACAAAATCAAGAACACCAACTATACTGAATTCCAACCCTGAAAAATGTTCATGCAAGTTCTGCCAAGGAAATAGGTAAAATCTGGTAAGGGAAACAGAGATCTTTCAAAAAGTATTTTGTTTAGAACAGCAACTTTCATCCTTTCACTCAGAGTGTGAGAATTTGTCAACTTTCAGCTGATTCAGCAATTTTATGCAGCTTCTGTTGAATTAATTAATTAGAACAAGTAGAATAGATCAGGAAATAAGAGAATATTTTAGAGTTAAGTTATTGTGGGTTAAATTAAGATAAAGCTTTGGAAATTAATTTGAGTTTGTAGCAGCCACTATTGACTGTAACCGGAACTGCTGCGCCACCTAGACTAATGAGCGCAAACCTCTAAAACATCAGTAAAGCTCAAGCAACGGGCATGGACGCATCTCAAACTTTTCTATGTGTTTGTGTAATTTGTTAAAATTATCTTGTGTTGTGTGTGACTTACCTTTTTTCCTAATAAATAATTGTTACACTAAACATACTTTATTAGAACCCCCGAACACCCCCACCACAACTGGCGCCCAACCGGTTTATTTAATTTTAACGATTCCGTTGCTTGGACTTTGCTCGCAATTTTTTTCAGCACTCCGTATCCAACGGAAGAACAGCTATGAAAACCTAATCCATAGGTTAATGATTATAGGAAACCTCATCCGTAGGTAATTCATTCTCTTGCATATTCCTGATCCGAAGGATAATTTGGGTAAGTTTGAATTTCTTGTGTAGAACAATCCTTGTTCTTACAAAAAAACCCCCTTAATTGCAAAGTCGCAAGAAGTATTTATTTATTTGAATTGATAATAAATCTTATAAAAAATGTGTAATTATAAATAACAATTTATCTGGGAGCATTCAGTACTTATTTTGAAAAATATGTATGAAAATTTTGTTACTAATATGTTACCAGTGTTTAAAAACATAGAATTATTTTTTTGCTGTGTGTTTTAAACATATTTTAAAGAATTGGTATAATTGATAATTTTAGTATAGGCATACACAAATTTTATGGTGTTATATTTTTTAAGATTTCTCACCTTTTGTCACAGTGTTATATTTTTAAAGATTTCTCATTCTTTTTGAAAAGAAAATAATCAATTTTGTAATGCATAATCATTGAATCATTTTAAGTAAGCGTAGTGCAGTTCGATTATAACCTTGAACTCACGCCAATGTATAATTTCTTGCTGACTCAGCGATACTATTTTCTGAATAAGACATAACTCTCTTCAATTGCTTTCCTTTGCGCTGAACTTGGAACTCACATGATTAATATGCATTTTCGATGCTGCTATTTTGTTATCGTATTGAGTAGAGTATATCCATTTAGATTTTTTTTGTATCTCTCTTATATGCTGAAAGTATTCTTGTCATAAAGTGAATTTATTATAAGTTGGAAACAATTTATGATTGTGTTCTTTTCAACATAGATTTCTCAAAATGTATAAAAATTTCAACTAATTCCAATTGTATATAAATGCAATCTAAATATTCTCATCAATTTGATTTAAGCGTATATTTATTCTCTTTATTTCCAACTGATTTTTGTATTAACGGTGTGTTAGAATATATATATTTATATGTTTACAAATTTGGCATCACTTTTACAAGATAAAGTGAAATAGTGGCTTTAAAAAATGAGTTTTCTGGGAAAGGGCAAAAAGTGTGATCTTGAAACTTTAGCTCGTGAAATGAATATCGACATTCCTCCAAATGCTGTGATTTTAACTTTAAAATCCCTAATAACTACATCCGAACAATACGATGAAAATTTTGTGCGCGAATGTTTAAATAACATTATTGAAGAAAGAATATCCAAAGAACGCGAAATTATTTCTATTCGTGAGAAAGCTGAAGAAAAGGAAAGAAATGCTCGTGAACAAGAAAGACTGGCTCGTCAAAAAAGTGAAGAGAAAGACAGACAAGAATTTGAACTTCAAAAAATTCGACTTCAGATAGAAGCTCAACAATGTGCTTCATTGCCTGATGTCGCCAATGTTTCAAATAATCTGCAATTATACAATTTGATTCAAACTTTTGATCCCAGAGAAGACGATATGTCACTTTTTTTAAATTTATTTCAACGGCAAGTAAAATTTTTGAAAATAGAAAAAGACTCTTGGGTAGCACATTTGCTTGGTGTGCTTCCTAATGAAATAGCACAAATAATTACTCGCGAACCTGAGGAAAAAGCTCAAAATTACGAGCATGTGAAAAATTTACTTTTGCAAAGATTTAAACTGAGTCCAGAGAAATTGCGACGTCTTTTCGCAACTCATAGAAAAACTCCGGACAAAACATGGAAAGATTTCCATTTTGAACTGAGAAATTACTTCGAAGGATGGTTGGAAGAACTCCACATCCAAGATTTCGATAAATTGAAGAACTTGATGATCCTAGATCAAATGAAGAAACGGGTACCACCAGAAGTAAAGGATCATTTCTTAGACATATGGTGTGATTGGGTTACCCCTGATGACCTAGTAGGAAAACTAGACGCTTACGACAACTTGCGAACAAGCAAGAAAGAATCCCAAATGCTGAATAGCTGTGTGGATAAGCCATATTACTCAAAACAAACTGACCAAGTCAAGCTTGATAAAGGCAAAAGAACTTTTTACCCCAAAGGTCCAAAATTGCAATATCAACAAACTTTTGATAGAAAGCCTCTGTCTGGGTTCCCCAGTCAAAGTAGGCGGGATCCCGGAGTCCTCAGTCAAAGTAGGCGGGACTCCTTTTGCAATGACAGAGCACAGAAAACAAGCCCTGACATGCTACAAGAAGCTAGAAAATCATTAACTTGTTACGGCTGTGGAACTCCTGGAGTAATCAAATCTAAATGCCGCATATGCAATCCAAAACTCCAAGAAAGCGATGATTTCCCTGCAAATCTTAATCAAATGACTTTCTATAGTTTTTCAACAGATGTTCACCCACTGAACATAATTGAAGTTTCAATCTGCAATAAAAAAGCAGCCGTGTGTGCTGACACAGGTGCTACACATTCTGTGGCCGGTGAAAAACTGTACCTACTTCTCAAAGAGCATGGTATGAAATTTGAAGAGAAAACAATTGATATGACATTAGCCGATGGACATATTCGAAACACAGAAATACTCACAACCATTGTGAATATTATTGTAAAAGGGAAAAATATTCCAACAGAGCTTATAGTGTTGAAACACGCCAAAGGAAACCGAACTCTTCTCGGTGTTGATTTTTTAAGTGCTGCAGGTATCGTCCTAGATATCCAGAAGAAACATTGGTACTTCTCTGAAACCCCTCAAAAGAAGTATGCTTTCATAGAAACGCCTCCTAATATAAATGCTCTCCTAACAGTACCCATTGTGTCTCAACCTTGTCAACTTCGTAATCATGAAGGTACACATCTTTCTCCTCAACAGCGACAAGATTTTAATTCCTTACTGGAAAAGTACGAGACATGCTTCCAACCAGGGGGAGCGCCAACACCTTTTATCCAACACAGAATCAATACCAGTGACCACCTTCCAATTGCAGTGCCACCTTATAGAATGAGTCCTGCAAAGAAAGAAATCTTAAGACAAGAAATTAATAAGCTCTTGGAAGAAGAAATTATCGTAGAATGTGAATCCCCATATGCTTCGCCTGTGGTATTGGTACCAAAACCTAATGGTACAATGTGCCTGTGCATCGATTACAGAAAGCTGAACTCCATTTCAATTGCTGATTCCTACCCACTTCCACGAATGGATGATTTGCTGCATGACGCAAAACCTACTCCTTTCATGTCAACTATCGATCTTCGAGCAGGATATCATCAAGTTGAAGTTCATCCAGACGATCAAGAAAAAACTGCATTTGTGTGTCCCTTTGGAACATACAAGTTCTTACGAATGCCATTTGGTTTAAGGAATGCCCCTGCAACCTTTCAAAGGTTAATGGACCGTTTCCGAAATGGTCTTGATGATATTCTCACCCTCACATATCTCGATGACATCATCATTTTGTCAGAATCATTTGAGAAACATCTCTCTGATTTACAAGCTGTTTTCGAAAGACTCTTACTTTTTAAATTGCAAGCAAATAGAGATAAATGTCATTTCGCTTTATCTCGTGTCAAATATTTAGGATTTTGGATTACAAAAGAAGGAATTGAAATTGATCAGGAAAAAGTTTCCTCCATTCAGAAAATGCCACCTCCCAAAAATGTTAAAGAAGTACAATCCTTCCTTCAAACATGTTCCTGGTTCCGCAGATACATTCCTAACTTTGCAGAAATATCACGACCTCTTAGTGATCTTACAAAGAAAAAAGCTTCATGGGAATGGGGTTTCACCCAGCAAAATGCTTTTGATAACTTAAAAACTTGTCTCGTAACACCTCCCGTGTTGAAGCAAGCTGATGGAAATAAACCATACGTTCTTCGGACAGACGCTAGTAATTATGCCCTTGGTGCTTGTTTACTTCAAGGCTCAGGCTCTGAAGAACACCCTATTGAATATGCTAGCAGATTGCTTTCTCAAGCAGAGCGCAACTATTCAACTACAGAACGAGAAGCTCTGGCTGTCGTATGGGCCCTCAAAAAGTTCCGTGGTTACTTAGATGGTTCAGAAGTAACAGTGGCATCAGACCACCAACCTTTGAAATGGCTTTTGACTCTTAAGTCCCCAACAGGAAGACTTGCTCGATGGGCTTTAGAAATTCAATCGTTCAACTTGAAAGTTCAATATGTATCTGGAAAAGCAAACGTCATTGCAGATATGCTTTCACGGCCAGTTTGCGAAGAAGAAATTTCCTCTCATGAAATTTGTAATATTGTGATAGCAGACATGCCTGCGAGAACTTCAAAGGAAATGCGTGATTCTCAATTGAAAGATGATAATTTGCGTCCAATAATTGAAAGCTTTGAATCATCACCTAAAGATGAAAATTTTGTAAACTGGACCGGAAGAGGGTATTTGATGAACCAAGGAGTCCTCTATCGCTTTGTTCCTGATGCAGATACAGAAGAGGCACAACTTGTTGTTCCATCTCATGAAATTTCAAACGTGTTAAAACAATACCATGATGCACCTACTGCAGCTCATTATGGTGAAGATGGAACTTATCATAGAATAGCCCAGCGCTATTACTGGATAGGAATGCGGTCTTCCATTGCTGCATATGTAAAGAAATGCCCGGAATGTGCTCGGTACAAGTCTACTAATTTGAAACCTGCTGGACTTTTAAGGACACCTATGCAATCTCAAAGATTTGAGACACTTTCAATTGATTTGTTTGGACCATTACCCCAAGGCGCTACTGGTAAACGATGGATCTTTATCATTGAAGATTGCGCAAGCCGCTGGATAGAACTGTTTGCTCTGGAATCAGCCACTGCTAAAGAATGTGCAATCACACTGATAGAAGTATTTCTAAGATATGGTATTCCCAGACGTATTATAAGTGATAATGGCCCACAATTCATTAGCACCGTCCTCCAACAAATATGTTTTGTTCTTCAGATAGATCAGTGCCTTACTCCAGTTTATCATCCTCAGGCTAATCCTGTAGAAAGGAAAAATCGTGATCTAAAACCTCGATTGGCTATTCTTGTGGGAAACGACCACGATAGTTGGGAAGAAAAACTCCCGTACATTCGTTTTGCTATGAATTCAGCTGTTTGTGATACTACAGGACATACACCTGCCTTCCTGCAATTCGGAAGAGAATTAAGAACTGTAGACGATGTAGTTCAAGATTTTCGGACTGTTGTCGAAAACGATAATTTCGTTCCAGAAATCGCACCGTATTTGAAAAGATTTGCAAACATTACAAATGACATACGAGAACGTATCGAAATAAAACAAGATCAACGAAAAAAATACTACGACAAAAACCGACGTCAAATTTTTTATTCTCCTGGTGATAAAGTTTGGGTTACTTTGCACCCCATAAATAACACCAAAACCCGAAAAACTTCAAAATTTATTCCAAAACGGGACGGACCATACTTGATCCTCACCCAGAAGTCTCCTACTTCATATGTGATAGCCAACCTTGATAAGCCATCCGAACCGATAGCAACCTACCACACTTCTGCTCTTTCGCCCTTCATAGATGTGGATACTTCTCCAGTTGTTCCTCTTAGAAAAAGAGGTAGACCGCCAAAATCTATCGTGCCACCACGTATTACAACTCAACAACCTCCTTGTGTGCCCGGGTCATCTACATCAAATCACCTTGCCCAGAAACTCAATAAGCCACAACAGATAACACAGACTGCCAAAAAACCTCCCAATACTTTTAGTCCTGTCTCTTCGTCGGGACGTCATCAGAGACAGAGGGGGAGATTGTAGCAGCCACTATTGACTGTAACCGGAACTGCTGCGCCACCTAGACTAATGAGCGCAAACCTTTAAAACATCAGTAAAGCTCAAGCAACAGGCATGGACGCATCTCAAACTTTTCTATGTGTTTGTGTAATTTGTTAAAATTATCTTGTGTTGTGTGTGACTTACCTTTTTTCCTAATAAATAATTGTTACACTAAACATACTTTATTAGAACCCCCGAACACCCCCACCACAGTTTAATTTTATATATATATATATATATATATATATATATATATATATATATATAGGAGTAGAAATAAACGCATTTGATGTAAAGACCATTAATAAATTTCCTTAAAAAAATTGAATCACATATATTCAGATTACATAATTTCAAAAGTGCCTTTTTTTTTTTTAATCTTGGAAAGGCCTAAATATATTGAGATTCATCAAGATTTTCGAAAATTCATTTTTTAGCTTGTGTGCTTTTTAAATGATAAAGCATGATAGTATTTCTCAGCAGCAATGAAAATTTCCAAAGTCTTGGTTTTCATGAAAATTCCAATTTATTAAATGATATTTCACTTTGTCCTCGAATTTAACTTACAATGGCTCTATTTCTGTTTGTACTTTCCCTATAAAGTAAAACAAATCACTCACACTCTGTCTTTGATTTGCTTAATGCTGCACTTAATGTTTTAACTTTTTTTTTATAAATAAGAATAAAAACATATAGATAATCAAAATATAGATAATGGCTATTGCAGCATTTTTAACTCTAGACCAAAGTCTAAAACTTTTAGACCTCTCAGATACCAGAAAGCACATTTTTGGCATCATGCAGTTGTCTGTGTACATAGTAACTCAAAAATGAATTCTGCCAGATAAATGAAATTCATTTTGTTTAATACCAAATTTATTGAGCTCCATTAAATTTTGGCAAATTATATATATTCTTATAAAATATCAAACTTGTCAAAGTTTGACCATCTTTCGATCTCTGCTTTTGCACCATGAAAATGCAATAATTTATAAATGCAATTAATAAAATTAAAGAAATTTGGTATTTGATTATGTATTACAATTGTAAATCTATTCCCAAATTGATGCAACAATCATCAGAAAAATGGTATCTAAAATATATCCATGATAAATTCTGTAAAATTATTTAAATTCGTTCCAAAAATCAATATTGAGGGACTCATGTTCACTAATACTATGCAAGAAATATGTTGAATTAGTCCCAATTTTATGTGGGTAGATGATGAGGGAGTTAATTCTTTATAAGAGAATATATGTGAAGATTTTGGGGAGATTATTCATGCTAGTTCCAAATGTCAAAATTCTTGTTTAAAATGAACATAAAAGCAAATTTACAGAAATTTCCCTTCCAAATCAGAAAAGATAATAAGTCAGGAAAATACTATATAAAATGATAAATACCTTCCAATTGCAAGTGGCAATAATTCCATTTCTGAAACCAACATATATTTTATATCTGCCTTTGCACATACTTGCAATAGTAGGTCGAAATTGATGAACTTTCACTTTCAAAGCACTCTGAAATCAATACAAAGTATCACTAAATTGTCAAACAATATTTTTTAAAAAAATTCTATGATATGTAAAGCTTTATTTGAAGGAATACTATCAATAAAATAACATTTTTAATAGATAACAAAAGAATTCAATAGCAAAATAATTTTTTACCACAATTACCAAACAATATTGGTTCTATAAGAATTAACAATAAAGTAAAAATTAATAAAATGAAAGAAAATAAACCCTTTTTAAGACACAAAAAATGAATAAAGGATATATATATATATATATATATATATATATATATATATATATATATA
>JAOUZG010002851.1:1211672-1229983 GCA_026289955.1 Argiope argentata | reverse complement strand
TATATATATAATCATTTTAACAAACCATTCATAGTTCTAACAAGAGTGTTCCTTTTGTTCCTCAAGATTTCTTCTTCACTTTGAAACTAAACAGAAAATGAGTATTTAGTAAGAATTTTAGAATAAAATAAACATCAAATGTTTAAATTTAATACTTTTAATGAAATATACATTATTATTTTTGTAAAAATCTATTCATTTACAATAAATGAAGAAAAATTAAAAATATTAATTACACAATAAATTTCTTAATCTAAAGTTTTGGACAGGATGTATTTAGTCTTATACAGTTTTATTTATTAGAAGAAAAGTAATTATAAAGTGCCATAAATTTTTCTAAATATGCAAAATCACAAAAATTAAATTAACAATTTAGATACATTCAATTAATATGATAACCATTTTTGCATAAAAAAATAATTCTACTCATTCAAACAGTTCTTGAATTATATTTAAATTTTTAAGAATTAGAAGAATTATGAATATAGTTTTAACTATAAAAATAATCTAAATCACTATTTTCATCTTAAAATTATCAAACTTTTTAAAATTTTGGATTTCAATTTTGACAAATAACTTAACAAAGCTATATTTGTATTGGTGATTCAAGAGAGTAATTCAAATTAATAACATTAAATCAGCAAATATTCTCAATATTAATAACTGAAGAGAAAAAGAAGAAAGGTGTCAAATTAAGGAATGCATAGCCAAATAGTTCAAAACTTTTAGCAACAATATATTTAGTACGCTGCCCAATTTAATGATTTTTTTTTGGATGATAAATGAAATTTGTTTCTCTAATCGATTACTTTAAGGTTTGTCTGGAAGATAATCAATATTTATTAATTGTGCAAGATGCCAAAATATAGCTATCTTGTACCAAATGTTTTTAGAACAATAACCATTATGGTTCAGGCATACAATATAAAATTAATGAAATATTTTTATGCCAGGGTTTATAATCGATATTTATTATCATTTAAGTTAAGTTTGCGATTATTTCCCCTGTTTAAAGATAAAATTATGATCCAAGTGCTACGTAAATGAACATTTATTTTTGATTGATAAAAGAGTTCCATAATAATTAAAACTATTACATATTGAATTTTCATAAGAAAAAAACATTAATATTTTTAATTTAAAAAATTATTTTATACTTCAGATATTAAAAGAAAATGTATCTATTTTCTCTTAATAATAAATTAATTCATTAATTGAAATCATCTTTAAATTGTTAATTAATTTAAATAATTTTGGATATTTAAAAACACATTCACATTTATGATTATATTTGTTCCAAAAATTAAATTATAACCCACAAATTAAGAAAATAAATATTTATTTTTGCAAGAAAAAAATAAGTGAAATAAAAAGTATTGGCAAAGTGTTAAATTAATTTGAAATAACTTAAAAAGAAAACAAATAAAGAAAGCAAAACATAGTACCCCAGAACTGAACATGTGTCTTGCGATTATTAAGTATATGTCTTATCTACCATAGAGTCTTCGCGCTCAGCAATTCTGTTACGTTGTTAGTAATAAGCTATGTTGAAAGTCTGTAGGCTTTTTTCTTGGAAATTACTTGATATTGTGTTTTAATATTTTCATGAAAGAACATTCTAAATGTATACAACCTATATACTAACCTCATTTTCCACATCATATCTTTCCCTTTTAAGTGAAAAAAAGACTAATAATGTAATAAAACTTTACTGTTTAAAAAAAACAAAAATTATTAAGGGAAAAAATTAAACATGAAGTATATATAATATTTCAAAGTGAAGTGTAAAGAATTAACAAAAATTATTCACAAGTAACACAAACAAATTAATGCGAACATTTCTGGGAAACGCCTTATATGGCATTGGTGTACATTAAGAAATATTAACACTAGGCGTGAATTAAATATTTTTACTGATTTTATTGGGTTATCGGTAGCAAGTGTTTTAGGATTAATCTTTAGCATATAGTTGAAAGTATCTCAAAAATTTGAAAAACTACACTTACAGTCACAAAATTACACGCCAAAATTGATAAATTTTAGTCCCTATATTTTCGAGTTATTGTGTTTACATAAATCTGAAAGTACACACTGACATTTAGTGAACCTCTTGTTGGATTTGGCTAAAATTTCACAGTGTTTATACAATAGATACAAAGTCTGTATTTAATTTTAATTATCTAACTTTCTTAATTTTGAAGTAATGATACTAATTTATATTTGAATAATCGGAGAGACAAAAAGATTTTCTCTAAATGCACGTAGCTGAAAATTTTATCCATACCTACAAGTTTGGTGTGAAGACTGTGTATTAAATTTCATCTATCTAACTCAAAGTGTTTTTTAAAAAAAATCTTAGTCACATTTAGACACTCTCTGAAAGTGGGTTTTTGAATTCAAGGAGATATGAAACATAAGGATTTAAAAAAAAAAAAAAAAAATCTGGGGTTTGAATTTTTTAATGATTGGAATATTTTCTCTACTTATTTTGATTTTATATACTAGATAATAAAAATGTCAACTGAAGCATTTTGTAAAAGAGTCTTTCTTGAAGCCAGCATTAGACAATATATCTCGTTGTCTAAAATGTAATAAAACTTATCAAATGAAGAATTTTTTCAATGAATAGTACATTAAAAAAATTTTTAAGTTTTAATAAAAGCAAAGAACAATTTTACTACTACAGTCTTGACATCTGCAGAATAGTGTGATTCGAGTTAGCACTTTCATTTTGAATTTCATTAAAATAAAAATCTTTGTTATAAAGTGTTCAAAATTATTTTTCAGAAATTATTTTTAAAAATTACATTCAACAAAATGAAATTTTTATTACTCAAGAACTATTCATTTTTAATCTTTAAAATGGTATTAAAATCATTTTTATGCAATAATACATTTTTATATTATTATGAAAACACATTGAAATTCTATTTTTTAATTAGAACAAATTAAAAGTAAGAGAATTTTGTTCTTAGTGTGCCTCTGTGCCCTATTTCCCAAATGTCATACTCGAAATATAGTATAGTACGAAATCAGTTTTATCCCTTCAGATAATTATTCCAGCATTTTAATTAATGGAAATGTAAATTGTTGAAGAAAAAGGAAGAAAAATCAAGAGGTTAAAAAAATCATTAAGCATTTATGAGCACGGAACCCTCAGAATACTTCCCTATCGTTGTTTTCAGTTTTGATACATTCAGTAAACAAGTCCTTATGACCATAATTTTGAATGATCAAATTCAATTTTCTGAAAACAAAACAAAAACAAAATCTTTCTTTGTCTTCATGAGAAAATTAAGCACTTTTTAAGAACCTTTTCTGAAAATAACGCACTTTTAAAGTGCTTAAAACTGGTTTTCAAATTTAAGTACTTTTCATAATGCTATGCCCTTTGTGAATTTTTTTAAGGAAAAGGCTGAGTACTATTAGTAAAATAAGGAAAAAATCAATTTATCCTAATAAGCCTTTATGATATTATAGCAAATCCATGCATTATTTTTTAATACTGTTAGAAACTTTTATATTATTTTCATAAACACTAATATTTTCTACTCATTGGAAATCACAAAATTTTAATGAAAATTCTGAAGAACTAATAATTTGAGGGAATCAGAACATCTAACTGGACTATCTTTAAATAGTCTATACATTGCTATTACAGTAACATGTACTTTCCTTCAAGAAGATATCCATACTGAAATTTTGCATGGATTATGAGTAGGCCAAAAGCTTATACATCTAAAAATTTCATTGTCATTCATGCCTGCAAGTTATTTGACATGTTTAAAAAAAATTTCTTAAGGAAATAATTCTTAAGGAAATAGACACAACACTGATTTTATTTTTCACTGATAATTGATTGCACAGATATGAAAAGGTAATCTTAAGATATGAATCAAAGCTTAAAGTTTTCAATTTTTAAAAAAGTTTTTAGTAGATTACTGCTTCTACATTTCCCCCCTTATCTTTTTTATTTACGATAAAAGGGAACTAGGCCAGAAAGTTGGCCAGAGATTGGATAGTTGTGTGCTAGATATTCAGGAATGTACTATACATGAAAATATTTCCAATATACACTGAAGAGCCAGAAAAACTGGTATGGCAGATTGAGAACAAGTAATGGAAATGTTCAACCACTCAGCTTAATGAGATGCTGTCGACAGTGCGTATATAAGACAGCAGGTGTCTGAAGAGTTTATTACATATATTCTTGCTGTTATAATGGCAGCTTATCAAGATTTAAGTGATTTTTAATGGTGAGAGAGAGGGAGCACAGCCTTTTCGAAGTAGAGATAAAGTTTGGATTTTCAAGTCTGAACATTTCTAGGGTGTCTCACAAATACTGGTTTCCAGTATAACTTCAAATTTCTGACAGTGGTGCAGCTTAATAAATGCCTTGATAGAATGATCATTGCCACCTGAAAAGAATTGTTACACATTAGACGCTCAACATTTCTTCAAATTGCAGTGGATTTGAATGCAGGTCCATCAGCAAGTGTCAGTGTACGCACTATGCAAAGTAACAATTATTATCGACTTTCATAGTCACAAACGATCTCATGTACTATTGGTGATTCAGAGACTCAAAGCTCTGCACTTTACCTGGACTTGCCAATGTTGCTATTTGGGCGTTAATGCCTGGAAAAATGTTATCTGGTCTAAGGAGTCACATTTCCAAGTGTATTAGGTGGATGGCTGTATATAAGTAAGGGGGGAGAAACAATGAAGCCATGGATCCATCATGCATACAAGGAATTGTTCAAGTTAGTGGAGGCTCTGTAAGGGTAAAGAGCATGTGTAGTTAGCATGAAATGGGACCGCTAATGAGTGTAGACTCGACCATGACAGGTCAGGGGTACTTTAATATCCATTCTGACCCTCTACATGCATTCACGTTCTGTGTACATTCTGACAGACATGGATGATTCCAACAGGATATGTGACACCTAACAGGTCTATAGTAGCTACCGAGTGACGTGAGGAGCATTCTTTTGGATAACCTTCCCTCTCTTGGTCCCCTAATTCTCTTAAGATGAACATTATCCACCATATATTTAATGCTTTGCTATGTGCTGTTCTTAGGAGATATCCGCTACCTCACACTCCTATGGCTTTGTGGACTGCCCTGCAGGAATCATGGTGTGAACTGTTTACAGAATATCTTTACGAATTAGTTGTATCCATGCCACACCCTACTGAAGAATTTATGTGTGCTCGTAAAAGCTCTAAACAATATTAGATAGGTGTACCAGTTTTTTTTTTTTGTATTATTGAATGAATTAAAAGATGCCATAACTTTTAATGACCATAAAAGTTAGAAATTTTTCTGTTCTTGAACTAAAAAATTCGAAATCGAAATTTTCAGGCACAAAATTAGAAGCTTTCAAAATTAACATGCCATTTTCTCCAATATTATTTTCAAATTCAAACGTCCAATATCCATTAAGATTTTTGAACCTGCATGAAATTTTGTATATTTTTCTCTCCGTCAAGGATTAGCCTTTTTATCTATCCAAACCATGTTAAATATAGATTTTGAGCAATCTGTTGTTATAAAAAAAATCTAATTTACTTTGAATAAGTTCATAGTCTCTCAAACAATAAATAAACCAGCCAATAAATTCATGTGAGTAACTAATTATAGCAATGTTTCAGCAGACTGAATGCTACTCCTCCAACAATGAATGTTTTTTTTTTAAATGCAGTTACAGTAGCTTTGTGCCTCTCCATATCTGCAATCAATGAATTTCAATGAGGGGGAAAGGGAGGACTGTCTCTCAAATTGACTTATCTATACAGAAAAATAAAGCAGTTGAATTTCTGTGATAACAAATACATGAATGTTTTTTTTATAGTTATGATTGTAATCTTTTATTCTTGCAATGCTTACAGGTCAGAATTTTTTAGATTTTTTTTAAAGGAGCTAAGAAATTTTAGCACTTCTCCTGTTTTGTATGAATGTTTTCAAATTGTCCAGCATATTCTCTGTTTTATATTTGATTTTTAAGTTCTCTGTATTTTTCAATGGTAACCCTGATCAATGAATAAATAAATGATTTATTTTTCTACTTAGAAAACCCATTTGGATAAGGAAAAAAATTTCAGAAACTCAAAGAAAACAAACAGTATAGTTTTCTTTCAATTAAATAAATAATGAAAAAAATTGAAAAAAAAAGTGCCTGATCATTAGATAAGTTTAAAATTCACAGTGCCAAAATTAATTAAGACTAGAAATTTATTTAATAGATTGCATTAAAACACAAATAACCAAATTACCTTTATTTTCTTTGTTTTCCATTCATCTAAAAGTGACTGATAATACTGTATTTGTTGATCAGCGTTTAGTAGGTTGCTCTTCACCTTTTCTTCCTCTTCTGATATAATTTGGAGCTCATTTAATATATTTTTCAAAGATAATGTTAGAGAACTGTCAGGAATTACTGGAGAGGGTGGAACTACCGGTTCAATAACTTTTTCTGTAATCTCTTGACTAGGAGCATTTTTATCTGGCATTGTTTGACCCTCACATACTTTATTTAGAAGCACAGGATCTATGGATCTAATAGCATCAATGAGAGGATCATCAAACTCCTTTTTTATAGTGATATTTCCAGTAGCAAATAAGTTGATGAGTGATTCCACAGGTGTCATACTGCCATCATCTTCACAGTTAGCAATTACATCTGTTTGTTTTTGTATAAGTTCATTTAAACTTAAAGATGTCATTTGAGTTGTATCTGAAATAAGATATAATTTGTTAATGAAGATAATTTGTTCAACTAATTGCTGCTATTTGTCTAAAAAACTATTCATGGCATAGGAACTCGGACCAAATTGCCTCAAGTAACTAGTTTTAGGTTTCTCATATGTTTTATCAATTTTTTGAAAATGCCATAATGAATAAAAGGTTATAAAGGGATCTCCTTTTATTGATGTTGATAGCTATCCAAACAAATTTATTTAAATCAATTTCAATCACAAATAATAAAAATCTTGTTAATATTTAATTGTAATATTGTATATCTATTTAATTTAACATATATGCTTATTGAGTGTTACAAATTTTTAGAATGTATTTCATTTATTTCATGCCATTTAAGTTAAAACTGAAACAAAACAAACATTAAATTCTTTAATAACACAATTCATAACAAATTTCACTTTTGTCAAGTAATATAAACAAACAACTCAGATATTTACCCATTTCATCAATAATTTCTTTCTTAATATATACTGCCTCTTTTTGTGAAGAACATTCCTGTTAAAAGAAAATATCATATAATATTTAAACATCACATTTGCAATTATGCCATGAATCTGAGATCATGAATATGTGAAACATTTGCTGGTCTTTCATTGTAAGACAATAACACTATGTTTGTTAGTTAAAATACTATTAAATATAGCCTTTTCAAACATGTGTACATTTTTATCATTATGGTAGAGTAAAGCTAAAGTTAATTTAAGTGTTAATTTTTTACATTAATAGGTACTAAAATGCAAAAATAATTCAATGACTATACAAGATTTTAAATTTATTAACTATCTTGTAATAAAGCATAATTACACTTAATATTTTAAAACATATCAATAGGGATAACAAGAAAAATTTAAAAGCATGAACTCCCGACAGAACTATGCTAATTTTTATTTTTACCCACAATCTTATAATATTTAAACTTTTAACTAGTTATCAACGTCATAATATTTTTGTTAAGTTCCATTCATATGGGGACATTTTTTGTGTTCAAAATATTATAAAAGATTTCCATGACGAAAAATGTTATCACACCAGTTAAATGATTAATAAATGTTCTAGAAATTTCTCTGAAGCAAAATTTCTTTGCTACATAAATCTCAGCACCCAACAGTTTTCTTTCAACTTCTAAGATTTGAATTAAAAAGAATTAAGTATCAAAGTATCTGTTAAGAAGTTATGAAATATGCAACCAATAGGTGGCGCGCACGTAGTGTGTTGCCCCACCGAAAGCAAGCATAGCTCAGTGGTGTACGAGTAGCCGTAAATAAAGTGTGAACTATTGGAAGATGCGAGTTTCATTCTTGCCTTTGAGTATCAAACCAAAATCCGAGCCAGTTACTCTTGTGATAAAGTCCAGTATCCAATTTTTACTGAACTAAGAAAGCTATATATTTTTTCTTTTTTATTTCATTTCATATTCGAATTTATTATAATAAATATGAAATCTTACAATCATTTTCTCCATAAATTTCTGGAAGAATTGAAATTATCTAAGATAAAACAAATTAAAAGTTAAATGGTTAAATTTAAAAATAATTTATTACCATTAGGAACAAATAATCACAAAATTTTAGAATTCTAGTAGATTAAGAAGAAGTCAGAAATCAATTACAAAATTCTATAAATATGAAACAAAGAAAGTGATATAAAAACAAGAAATAACAACTACTTAATCCAGAAAAACTTACTTCGGAGGCTTCATTCATAGTTAATGAAGTACTTTCAATGGATTCCGGCCTTTCAGAATTTACTAAAGCATCTGTGTTTGCAATAACATTTTCTATACATTTTTCAAGACATTCTGCAGATGAGCACTTATGTTTTTTTGAATTACTACCTTGATCTACTGAATCCTTTCTTTTCCTGCTAAAAGGAGATTCATATGGCTTATTGACTTTTCTTTTAGTACCCATGCCTTGTAACGTTTTAGTACTTTCATTTAAAGTAAGAGATTCAGAACGAGTTCTAGCTGCAGGTAAAGGTGTCACTGGCACGGTCGTACTTGAAACAATATCCGTCAAAGAGCTTGAATGCCGCCTTTTTATGTTTTCTGCAGAAATAAATGTCAATGAGTTAGATGAAACATCAGTGACAGTTTCAAAGGAAAGTTGAGAAGAATTCGTACTTTCAGGTACTTCAGGTGTCATGGGTAAACTGTTCAAATTATTTGTTTCTTCATTAACACTCTGATTACTATCACTGTTGACAGGCACTTTGTCTGTATGCAGTTTCAGCTTAATAAGATTCTCTTTTTTTTTAGATTTAGAAAATTCAGTTACTAATCGCCTAATTTCTGCTTGATCTTTTTGATTGGATGGATTAATCCAATGAGCAAGTCTTTTCCCCGTCATATTTTCAGAGAGCACAACACTCTTTTCTTGGTTTTTTTCACTTTCAAGCTGATTCTGAATATCTTCAATGACCACAGCAGTCTTAGTAATAACTTTAATTGGAATTCTAGGACTTCTTTTAGCTTTCTTATCTGATTTCTTAACTGGTGATTTATGATCATCAGTGGAAGTATTTAATACTTCATCAAAATTGCTATTAGTGGAATGTATTTCACCTTCAACAGGCTGGATATTTTCAGACTGAATATTTTCAGAAAAAAATTCATTGCTTTCTAGATTAGGTTTGCCTGCCCAATTATTGTGCACAGGTGAATATTCTTTTTCCATATGAGGAGACTGATTCAAATGATAATTTTGATCATATCTATTATAATGATTGTATGATTGAAACCTCTTATCTGGACCTTTTCTAAAAGGTTGATTTGGTGGCCATCTATTCCAATGATAATTTCTATAGTCACCATTTCGTCTGTTATTATAAGATTCTCTGTGATTACTGGAATAAGGTTCTCTATAATTAGGAGGATAAGACTTTTTATGATTAGGAGAATAATAATTGCTGGATGGGTTTGAATAGCTATCTTTATAGTCATGAGAATGACCTTTTTTTCTGTCAGATGCATCAAAACTGGTTTCAGTAGGATTAGGAGTCTGGAAATCAGTTGGAACACTGGAAGAATGATCATCATTTATGTCCCTTTTTTCTGTTGAAGAATTCATATTTTTCTTCTGTTCTTTTCCCCTTTTCTTACTAAACATGAAAAGCAAGATTAAAAATCTATTATCAAAACACACAATTTTAATACACAATAAGCTAAAACAAAATAGGCTCAATACTAATTGAAATCAATAAATACATGCATGCACATATGACTTAACAGAATAATTTTCTAAGCTATTTATGGCTTCATATACTAATGTCCACTGTTAAAGAATATCATAAACTGAACTTGAAAGGGGCTTGTTTAGGACAGTGGTTTCCAAAGTTGATTGAACTCTGACCCATCTAACAAAAACTTAAAAATTTGGAACTCACCTATTAGCTGCTTTAGAGAAAAGGGGGCATGAATATTGGTAATGCTCAGTCGTGAGTTGTGGAGCTACTTTAATTGTACTGTAGTTCCAAAAACAGTCATTATGAAAAAGTGTTATCAATATCAATAAGGGCTTCTGTTCAAATAAGAAGAAAAAAAACTTAAATATAATTATATATTCTTATTTAATACTTAAATAAACTGCAAGCAGTTTATTTCAATGGGAAGAATGGATTTGTTTTCTATTTTTTGTCATTACAGTTTCAGTATAAATTTCAATTACTTTTGATCACAGTGAGTTTAATACATCCAATTTATTTCGGCATTTAGTTTTAACGTTGATTATAGCCAAAAATCCAGCCTCACATAGGTATGAGGTAGTAAAGGGGGGGCAGACTTTCATAACTTCATCAAACAGGCAAGGATAGTTCCCAGGAACCAAGAGCCAGAATTTTGTTAATTGCTTGCGATTGAAAATATTTTTCAGTAATGTATCTTTTGATGAATTAATGAACTCTTCACTTGCTTTTGTTGACATATTAATTGGTAATTAGACCTGAAATGGACTACAAATCCAATTTGACATTTCAAGATTTTTTCCTCTCTATCCAGAAATAGGTGTTAAAAGTTATTTCTTAACAATGGTAAATGAGTAGAAATAGCAGAGTATGTTCATCTTTGGGTCCACTTGGTTTTCTACTATAATAGTTTCATTTCAAAATAATCATATTTACCATTCATAATACAACTCTCCCCCACAAAATAAGTGTTTTCAGGAACATTCGAATTTTATCTTGAACTTCAAAAATGTTGGATCTGTTTGAACCTTGCACATACAAGTTGAGTTCATTTAACTTGGAAAAAATATCTGCCAAATATGTTAACTTGATAACAAATTCTTCGTCCAGTAAATGTTCAATATATTCTGTTTTTTACTAGCAATATTTTATTCTGTAGTTCTACTAATAGTGTCAGTACTTTCACACTGGATTACCAAAGTTCCTCCGTATGGAAAAGAAGAAATGAATGAAAACTCACATAGCTTTTGAAACAAATGTGCTTGTTAGGGCCTTGTTTTAATATAATTTAAAATTTTTACTGCAGTATTTAGCACAGTTTTTAAATCATTAGGTAATACTTTTGAAATCAGTGCTTCTCTATGAAGGTTATAATGAGTTCACAAAGCACAAGGACTTCCTTCAAGAACTCTTGTAACCACACTGCTATTTTTCCAACAAATAGCCCATGCACCATCAATGTACTGACACAGCTCTACCATTCTAAACCTTTTCCTTTTATACAGGAATCGATTAAATCGAAAATTTGTTAGTCCATTCCACAAATAATTGGCTTGCAGAACAAAATCTCTTTATGCATGTTGTATATAATGCACAAAATACAAGTAGTTGAGACAGGCTTTGAATATCGGTAGACTCATCTAGTTGTATAGTATAGTATTTAATATCAACTACTTTTCATATTAATTCATCTTCTGCCCTTTCAGCCAATTTGTCTTGCAACAGTGTTATTGGATAGTGGTATGTGCGTGATTTCCTTTACTTCTGTTTTGCTATGTTTCAGGGTCCAATAAATATTTGCTCACGACCCATAGTTTGGAAACTCATGGTTTAGGATATGGCCATGTTAGAAAACAGAAAATTACTATAAGAAAGGCAAATAAAGACAGTTGATACAAAATCGTCTTCAGGTGCAAATTTCAAATGATCCATGAAAAATGATAATTTTAGAGAATTGACAGCCTGTTTAGTTTACTATATAAAGTATTTCAAGACTAAATTTTCAACAGCTAAAATACATTGCTTCCTTATAGCTAACAACATTACAATAGAATATAAAAAGTATCCAGATTTTTATTAAATTATCTTTTTGGTATTGCATTTTGAATTCTTTTTTTAACTTTAAAAGTCCTACACAATTAAACATTGCATGCACTTGCATAAAAGAAATTACATTATCAGTGCTTACATTATAAGCATAAGAATTAAGACGAAAATAAATGGATAACTAATACAGTTGAGAAGATTAGTTACACACACATATAAAAGTTTTTTTTGTAAAAGGTATAAAAGGTTTTTGGTGCTTAGGCCTTTCAAACTAATTTGAGATATATTTAAGTTACCAAATCTAAATATGAAGTAAGTTTTACTTTATATGTTTTGCTTTTTAAAATCAGTCAATGAATGTTTTTATAAAAATTCCATTTCATGCAGATTTAAATCAGGCATACAAGGACTCGTTTTTGTGTATTTGGCCTATTGTCAGTCTGCAGCCCACTTAGTTCCAAGAACATCCCCCAGATGGTAGTAGGCATTATTTATCCAGGAACAGAAGCAATGCTTCAATGCTTATATTAGATTTGGGGTTAGTTTATGAGCTCTTGCAATGCAGGGTGCATCAAAGTTAAGCTGATATTTGCAGTTATATTTTTTATAGCTACCGTTATGAAGTAAACCTGCAACATACTATGTTACAGACTGCAGCATTTGTATTCCTGAATAGAAGAGTCCAAATGGAAGAAGTAGAGCAAATAATACTGATGTGTTTGCCAGCGTATGCAGAGAATGCACTTTAAAAGAAAATACGAAAATTGTTGATAAACTTTGTAAAGAAAGGTTATCTTGAATATTTTGATGTAATACTTGACAATGAGGATAAAACCGGGAAACTGCATCAAACCTATAAAACTTTTAATGAACATTTATGACAGTAGACTACTAAGACCACAAAATTTTGAAATTTGGTCTGCCGATGACTTGAAGAGAGACAAAAATAACTTCATAATAAATACTACCATTAGAAACTCTAGTAAATATTACTGCTTTAAATTAGCATTGAGTCTTATGCTGGTTTAGTTTTTGCAAGATGCCCAGTCACTTATGGTGAGGAAGCGACAATCAATGGCAATGTTTCACCAGATAATGAAGCTCTGCAAAAACAGGCATTGTTCTTTTGATTCTAATGGAAGTGATATTGATTATCAAAAAATATTAACAATTCCTCAATGTTTCAATCAATATGAGTTAAATGATTCCAATTTATCAAGAAAAGCTTTGAACCTATCAAAAGAAGCCTGAATTTCTTTCTAGACTCAATGGCAAAATTTTGCAGAAAAAAGAAACTCAAATTAACATTTACTGTACAAGAGAAAACTTTTTATCTGTTATCCATCTTTTTTCAAACAAACAGACCTTGTATTTTGCTTAAGTAATTAGAGGATTTTTGGAAAAACAGTTTTATCGACAGATGAAAGTGAAATGCAATATTTGCCCTACAAGTGAAAACAAATAGCATTCAATACTAAATGCTCACTCAATGAAAATGAAAATAGATAATACCACAGTTTTCATCTTGGAAATGGTAAAAGTATTACAAATGTCACTGGATGATTTATTTGGATTTAAAAGCAGTAACTTTCTCCAAGGTTAGCAAAGTATTCACAGCAAATATCTTTGCTTTTTATGCTTCTAAAATAGCATACACAAAAAACTTATCACTGAATTAGAGAATGGGTTAAAAAGAAAACATTGATGTTAAAGAAAAGAATGCCATTAATGACTCTTCTGCTGCATAAAAGAAAATCCTCTTTCCTTCAATGCATATCAAGCTGAACCTTATAAAGTAGTTTATAAAGGTTTATGAGATAAGAATGGTCATGCTTTGCACAAATGAGGGGAAATGCTTCAGTTGAAAATGAAAAACATTAAAGCAGGAATATTTATCAACCACAAATAAGATCTCATTAAGAATCCCGCTTTTGTAAATTCAATTAAAGAAACTGAACAAAAAGTTTGGATTTTGTTCGTTTTTAGTAATATGAAATTATCTGAACAAAAGACAATTTAAAAATTATGTTGAACTAGTAAACAGAGTACTTTTCAAATCCCTTGAGTGTAAGATGAGCATTAAAATACACTATTAATTCAGAAACTATAACTATTTTTCCAAAATTTAAGAGATGCTAAAAAAGAAAAGGTACAAAATTTCCACAAGTAATTAAAACTATGAAAAATCACTACTAAAAAAAGATAGGATTCATAATTAATGGCAAATTACTGGAGTTTTTCAAAAAGACTGTTTCACAAAAAAAAAAAAAATTGTTTTATAGAAAAAGTTCTTTGTTCTTCCCTTTATCTTTGTCAACAATAACTTTTGTTCAATCTAGTTATATACATTCCATGCTCGTTTTTTTTTTTTTTTTTTTGAATCTCCAAACTTTACTTAAAATAGTGTAACATACAATTTCTTTAAATGTAAGAAATTAGAGCTTCTAAACAAAAAAAAATCATCTTATAATTCAGCACATCAAATTCATATGAAATCAGCTCCAAGAGCCCTAGCACAAAACCAATTATTGGCCTGCACAGTGTAACATGAAAAAGTAAACTTCAATTCCTTCTGTATTTAAATAAAAGTCTTCTTTATTGATATTCATTCCTCTATCTTTTCAAGTCAATGCTTTTAGCTTTAAAAATGAAAATATTCATTAAATATTTGTTTCTAAATAAGGATGAGATGAAATTGGCTCCTCATACTTCAGATAATTCTCTAATCAAATTTCTATTAAAAACAAGCTACATGTTCCAACCAGAAAAATTATCTGAAATACACAATTTATAATTGTCAATTTCAGCATACAAAAACACGATTGTCAAATTTAAATGTTGTAATTAAAATACTGTAAAGAAAAAGATAATTCATAAAATTAATACAGTGAATAAAAGATTTGCAATGCCAATTGATGCATAAAGTTGCTCATATTAAATAGGTTAAAAAATCTTTGATTCAATTTAGTGCAATAAAATAACTACACAGATAACAATAAGAAATATATAGTTCTTACTTTAATGCATTCTGATGTTTTCTTCCTTCTTCATGTGCTTTGAGATTTTTTTGACAACTTAGAGGAACTTTACAAATATCACAAAACAAATTCTTTCTGCAATATGAAATACAAAGTTAAAATAATAATAATAATAAAATAACCCTACAATAGCAAGACATAGAAATTATTATTCAAAATCATGCAAATTGTCAACATAATAAAGTCAATGTGTCAAAGTAAACTTTTAAATAGTATGAGTACTACCTTCCATTTAATTTTAGGATGGTAAAATCACCAATATAACCCTTTTTTTGTAAACATGTCATTTGACGAGTACCTTATATTCATTTTTAAGTTGTTTTATTATACATTTTCATTTATTAGAAAACAATCATATATTCCAGCAATTTCATTACAAAATGTTAACAAAAGAATGAGGTTTATCTGTAAGGAAAAGAAAGGTATAATGGTGAGGTCACATTTTACACCAAATATTAATAAGAATAATTAATAAAATAATAAATATTGAATAAGTATAATTAAATATCATATTATTATGTAAATATTATAAATTCAAAAAAAAAAAGATCTTCTGGTTTAGCTGATAGAAAGAACATTAAAAAATTACAGAAAATAATAATAGAAAAAATTAAAATGAAGTCTGCTATGCATGTTTCAATGTATCATGTCAGAACATAATTTCTTGAACGGCCAAGCACTATGCGCTGATGCAAGTTAAATTATATTATTATTCATTTTTATTGTTTCATTGAATTAGTAACTTCAGTATTGCAAACCATAAAAAAACTTTGTTTTACATTTATTGTTTAAAAAATTATCAAATGTCCTATTTATTTCATTTCATATAATCACGTGATCAAAATGACACTTTTATATGTTTTATTTGCTGTAGGCATTAACTTATTTTTTTAAATCAGAGCTTATGTATATGCAATGACAATGCATTATTAAAAGCTGATTTTTTGAGATGCTCATGCAAACAATAAAATTATTTTTTGCCAACAGATATTTTTATTTTTCGCCTACAGATTTTTGTTGATGCCAAAATCTCATCCCCAAAACAATATCATGTTCTGACATGATAATATAATAGTAAAACCTAATGTATATATTTTTTAATGTTAAGAGAAAAAGAATATAAATTATAGAAGTATCTATCAAAAGGTTATCTATTAAAAATTCTTGATGAATATCGATTGCAAAAGAAAAAAAAAGTCACCAAGATTCAATTTTTATTTTACCAGCCTTTAACTTTTATTCTATTTGATCATAAGTTAACTTTGTTAATTGTTTGTCATATACTTGCATTTTTAATACAATTTTTTAAACAAATTTTCAAAGAAAGAAACAAAATTTTAATAATATAAAACACATTCTTTCAATGATAAAATATATTCAGTATAGACAATATTTATTTTAAGAGAAATGGTATAAAGATTGAATAGATGCTGAATGAGCACATGGATGTTGAATGAGTAGTTGACTTATCTTTCAATATGCTAGATGAAAATAGTGAGTCAGACTATCTACTTTTCATATTCTCTTCAGAAAATGACTCCTACAAATGAGGGGTCACTATGACATAAACACTTTTGAAACTGAAATGTTTATTTGAAACATTAGGTAGTTCATGCATATAGGTTCCAAGTCATCTGAAAGTTTATACATAGTATATAGATACAACAAAAGAATTCCCTTTCATCTAAATGCAATGAAATATTAATTTGAAATGACACCATACGATTAATGTAGAATTGATAGGCAGAATTATGTAGAAAGATAATATATTAGTGTAATATCTTGATCCTGACCGATCAAATAAGAGAGTTGCACACAAAAACAACTTATTCCTATCTATGTAAATATTTACAAAATTCCCATAACAGTTACAACTTTTATCATGAAATGGTTACTTGATCAAATTGGATAATCTATACCAAAAAGACACAAGCTCAAAATGACTACTCCAGTGGCTGCTCCACAAATTCCACAATCTTGATTGAGTGGATTCTAACACAGAAATCCAAATCACACAGAACTTCTCACCTAATCAGGAATAGCTTCTACAAAACTCAACATCGCCTTCAATGGCTCTAGCTCTATTTAAAACAAAAAAATACTGCATTTTATTTTGGCTAGATCTCCACCTCTGATTTTCTCATAGATGAACCTGAGTTTCTTATTACCCAAAGCTGCCCGAACAATGCTTCCTCAATGGTCTCCAGTAAATTGTGGTCTTTGTAGCTGATCCTTCATAAACACATGCTAATTATAATAAATTAACAACTAATACAAACTAAGGTAGTTGATATACAGCTGAGTTTGACACTTATAGACAACATTTGCTAGTAATTGATCATTTCTTGAAGATTGGAAGGGTCTCTTCAAAAGGGGGGGGGGAATTAACATCTGGAAGTTTGACATTTTTCTTTCTCGAAAACATGATGGATCTATTTGAAATGACAAGATACTCATCTGTGGCCCTTTATCTGGATATGACATATGATCAGACATAATGACTTTACAATTAAAAGGATATATATGTGGTGGTCCCTTAGCAGTTAACTATGTATGGGAAAACAAGTGATGTTACATTTAGGTGGAATGCCAATTATCATGAAGAGTAACGGGGAAACATTACAATATCATAAACAAGACATATTTGTTTCAGATAATTTTTCTCTTTTATAAGATAATCTATCTGTTTTTAAATACAAGTTTGAAGTTTTTATTCTTTTGCTATTTCTAAGTAAATATTGTAACTATGCAAAATTAAATTCAAGCATAATCAAGAAATATAATCAGTACAAGATAAATCCCTGAATGTTTAAATATGAACTGAATTACCCACTTAAACATTCAAGTATCAAAACATGCATTTTTTGATTTATTCATATTCAGTTCCAAAGCTTTACATAAAAAAAGAATATTGCTCTTTTTCAATTTTGTATTTCAATATCATGTGGTTTTTCACATTAAACTTCTCTAATGTTTTAGTTCTTTATGCAATAGAATTTAGATTAATTGCAATTTAATGTACTGATTCTTTGGTAAACATTTTTGTTTTCTACTGCTTAATTATTAATAGAAAATTATGAAACTCAATCCTAAAGTAGCTTTTAAGTCAAAATATATTTCTGTTAAACTGAAAAACTATATTTTAGAAAACACAAAGCATTTTAAGAAAATGTTATTTTACTTGAAAAATATACAGTAATATAACTTATCATAATCAATGAAAAACTATAATTTTAGCTAATTGTAATTAGTTTAGGCAAATCAGTATCGAAGCTCCATATCAT
>JAOUZG010002851.1:1190505-1211662 GCA_026289955.1 Argiope argentata | reverse complement strand
TATTATAAAAACATGAATTGGGTGAAATAAATTAAGTTGGGTGTGAACTAAATAAATGTTCAATTTTATATAAATACTGACTGAACTTGGCCATGTTGATTAAATAAAGAAAGTGCATGTTACAAATAAGATTCATTTTACAATGCTTGTGGATATTTAATATCTTTTGTTTTTTCATTGTTTGTAAACAAATAGATATTATCTAATTTACCGCCCCCAGGACACTCAAATACAACTGTCCATGCGAGAAGAATTCATGTCTAAGTCTAAATCGTATAGTTCAAAAGATTAGCACAGAACTTTGTTGATGGTGGTGAAAAACTTCATTCAAATTGGAAATTGCAATCTCTTAAATAAAAATGGTATATATGTTTGAATCACAGAAATGCGAAGAATGCTGAAAGGTTCTTCTGCAATGCTGATCATTACAACTTTAACAGCAAACTACAGTTGTTGCAAAGCATTAGTCAATAATTGCCATGCCAATTTTCAATTGCTGTATTTTTGAGGCAAGCAATTATTTCATTTGTTGGAATCAAATCAAGGAATAAGACAATGTTAGCTTGAAATTTCTATTAAGCAATATTAATGCATTCCCAAATAATTTGTTGCTTTTTATACAGATCTTGCAATGATTGATGAAGAGCCTCAAACAAATTTTTAGGTTGCATTGTTGCTAACAATCATTTTTAAATTCTGCAATATTTTTCCCATACTAGAACCTTTGGAAAGGTTGTAAGTGGGAATTTTCATGAATTGTATGTGCCACGGCAATTTAAATGCGGAATATATAGCTCTTCCAACTGATAATTCTTGTGACATACTTGCAGTAATGTTGCAGATATTCCAAATGCAAGAATGAAGGCTATGTCATTTTGGAATGGATGCTGCCGAAATAAATCTAATTAGAATGTTTAACAATTCCCCCTGGCACATCTAAAAAAATTCTCCAGTATAATGATAATTTTATCCAGATTATTTAATCGTAAATGTAATTTTTTCAAGCTTAAGAAACTTCAAAAGATCCCTCATATTGTATTTATTCACAATGTCTGTTTACTCATATATTGAATGAAGTATAAGTAGATCAAGAGGTAAAAGAATTCCTATTTGATTGAGAACTTTGCTCGAGATTTCTAAATGCTAATATACGACTTTTTTGTAGATTTCTGCAGTGAAATCCATGCTCATATTTGAGATTTTCTTGCTATTAAAAAGTCCTTAATTAAATTTGATTATATGTGTAGTTATCTTTAACTGTATGAGGTTTTAATTTTTTCCCTAAATCTGAAGGAAGTAAATGAGAATAGACGGTCAATAGGATAGCAAACAATGCACAAATTTGATTTGGATGTGACATGTTGTACATGCTATTAATGCACACACCTCAGTTTTTGATCATTCAGAAGTAGACATGTACTGTGGAAACAGACATTGTAACGCTGTTGACAATCACTGAAAAGAATTTGGACATTACACATTAAGAGCATGTGAAGAAAGAAACATTAATCTGAATTGGGATGCTTATTGTGGTTTTGTGGCAAGTGACGGATGCGGTACGAGCCCATGACACTAGGGTCTGTAATAATAGGGTAGTAAACACTAGGGTAGTAAAATAACCACAATACAAAAGTATACTTAAGTAACATAGATGTTATCATAAGGCTAGTGCTAGTTTCTAGAAATATGCTCCATTGACTAGCTTGCGTCACAGTAAAGGCAAATATGAAACAACCTACCAATTATTGAGTTCGATAAAACCGTTTCACATTTCTATTGTAGATACTTTACCCCAATCTTATGCTGATCGTCTGTATGAAGGCTATCCAGTTTCTAGTAACTGCATTGGATATTTATGCTTTAGAGATACTTAGAGGATTTCTCGTCCATCATGCAGTGTGAACTTGGATTCAGTGTACCATAAGGTACATGTATCATAATTTCATGCAAATCCTTATCGACATCAAAATCAGATATTTCAGCGTATGTTACATCATTGATTTTGTTTGAAGTGATTTTGTTATAGAGCCAGATTTGTATATCTGCAGTCCTCTGTTTAGCCATTCTACTAAGTGCACATAATGAATGTCATGATAAAATGCACAGCTCAATTCCAGCGAAATGACTGAATAAATATGTAAATAAATTGAAATTTATGAAAATTCAATTTAACTATGAAATCGGAAACACTGTAACAAAATCATAAAACGATTAGTATAGAGTATATCACTTTTATCTCCAATAGATGGTGCACCATAAAAAGCTGTGTCTTTTGGATTCATTACCAAAAACAGTGAAAAACCTTTCTTACCTGTAACAAGTGTGGCATTTATGATACTAATGCATAAAAACCTGCATGTATTTAAATGTAATGTTGAGTCAAAATTTCAAAATAACCACGGGAGAACTTTCAAAGATTCTGATTTTGAACAAACACACATTTACATTTTACTCATATAGATAAGCATAAAATACTATCAGGTATATTAAGCTCACTAAAAAACTTAAATTCAATATCTGAAACTATTTAATTACTCTCCAATTAGTAACAATAAGCAAAAATATATATACCAATATTTCATTAACATTCCAATTCCTTGAGTGAAAAAATTAAAGAAATAAGTAAACAGATCTAGAATACAAAAATCAAACTAATTTCATTAAATGTGTAAATACAAAACTGATTTTTTTAAAGAGATCTTTCCAAACACTTTTAATTCGTTTGCTATTTTCACAAATAACTTTTTCCAGCTCATTGACTTTTGTTGATAGAGAAAATTTTCTGATTGATAGAGAAAAAATTCATAAATTATTAATTAAGCAAGCGCATTAACTTTAATATTTGATTTCAGGATTTTCCTTTTCTAAGAGGAATTTTTTTACCATTATGAGATCGAGTTTTCTTTATGGAACTGATTACTATTTCTTTCATCATCTGTTTCTCCAAAAATGGATGGTATTTTGAATGGTTTGATGTTTATAACATTTTCAATAGTTATATTTAATGAATGGTCTCAACCAGACTGCTTTATGTAATTATAGATTACATGCAGTGAGACAAGACCTTTTCCATTTCTATTGCCCAATTCAATATCTTAATTAATGTCAAATCTTTTTTCAAAGATGCCTGTTCACAAGGAGAATGAAAACTTTCCTTGTGAGCAGGAAATTATCTAAAGATGATTTGATTCTGAAATCTATTTCCATGAGAAAATCATCTTCATAACATCTTTTTAACACATAACGTGTTTTCTTTTCTTTTTTTCGTTTTCCACATTTACTCGTTGTCTGCCAAAATAAAATTTTTTACTGATTTAAAATGTACTGAAGATATATTTATTACACATTCTATATTTAAAAAAAAGCTATAAACAATTCATACTTGAAAAGCATATTATTTTATTGGATACTACTTTAGAGGAATGTAAATCTTTCACAATTTGTCCTTTCTTATGCCTTACTCCATCAATTCCAGAGCAAAATGCATGGTTAGAAAAATTATGTTGGCTATATTTAGTTATTTATAAAATAAACAAATACATAGGTGAGATTTTTTAATTAAAAAAATAAACTTATATATATCAGATTCATAAAAAGGACAAAAATGTGTTATACCTCAGATATATTTGAAGAAATTGGCATAATATGCTCTGGAACACAAGAAACCAATTGGAGATATTTTTTTGATACTTCAATAGATACTCCTGAATAAAGGTATCGTCATTCTTCCCTTAGGCATACAAATTGGAACAGTGAATGCCATGAGTGTACAGATTTTATCCTTCAGAGTCCAAGTATAGTAGGGGAGGGGAAACATATTTCGAAACTTTATGGTTGGCCAATTGAATCTAATCTTTTAAGACAGAATTACTATTTTAAAAACAAGATGACTAACAAATCTTCATTTAAGTTTCTTGTTTTCTTTTTGTTATTACAGCATTTACATGCATGTGAATATACAGATCGACCAATGGTCAGAAGGGGGAAGAATAATTAGGTAAATGAAAGGGATTTATTTTTCTATACTTAAAATGAAGCTTTTAAGGTAATTTTGATAACCCTCACAGAACTATTGAATCAATATCAATTGTTCCATTGATAAAGAATGCATTCCATACTATCATGGAATCCTTTCCTTGCTGATTGAAGAAATCATTCAACTAATTCTCTTAGTGATCAAACCAATAGTATGCTCAGCATCAGGGCCATCAAAACTTAATTTTTGTCAAATCACTGAAGAAATTATTTAACCATTCAGCCAGAGAATGCATGTTTTCTGATTTAAAAATAAAAAAAGGTCTTACTACAATGCAATTTCAATATAGGTCACATTACACAATATTTATGAAATCCATTTGTCAATATGCTAATGTGAACAGATTTAAAAATAGAAAACTATATTGTTTGCAATTTCACAAATTGACTTCCACTATATCAGCAGCAGAGAATTATTATGAAAGCCTTCTCAATTATTCATAAACTAAAGAGAGAGAAATCTAAAATATAAAAATCATGTGTCACAGTGTTAGTGTTAGTGTTCGTACTTCTGCAAAACAGCTCAACCGACTTTTATGAAACTTTTTATATGTATTTGGTAGGTTTGAGAATTGGTCGTAAAGTATATTTCATAATGCTAGATAATTAGGGCATCCCTATAAAGATTTTTTTTAAAGTACGCTGATGAGATCAATGCTTGTTTTAAACCATTGCCACTGTTGTATAATGTTGAAAAAGTCTAGCTAAAAATAAGCTTGCACGTTCAAATGCCACAAGATTCATCTGCTGACACATTCTCTGACCAATTATTGGATATTGGTGATGGAAAAGTTGCTGTCTATGAAAATACTGAATGCATAAAACTGCCCACTAATTTCTGCACTATCGTTGATTCTCAAAATGCACTCATTGACGGCATATGTCCCGATGTACAGACTAAATACATACTTCATACGTAGATGACAGAAAGAGTCACTTTGGCAGCAAAAAATGTAGACGTCAGTGGTTTAAATGTCAGTAGTCATTGCCAGACAACTAGGTATCATACAAATTGATACATTTATGATGCTGACATAGCTGTAAATTATCCAACAGTTTATGAACACACTGGATTTGTTGGGCATGTCATCATACCTTTTATGACTGAAAGTTGGGTCTCCAGTTATTTTACTTTGCAATTTGAATGCACCATGACTGTGCAAGGGCACACAATTGGTCATTAAAAAATTGATGAAAAACGTTATTGAAGTCACCATTTTGAATGGCAAATTCTGAGCCTAAATGTTTTGCTGCCAAAAATTCCAATGATTATCACAGACGTAACAATTGAATTCACATGCCCTCAATTTCCTATTAGATTGGCATTAGCAATGACAATCAATAAGTCGTAAAGCCAAGAAATGTCTGTTGTCGCTTAGATTCGGCATTATTTGTGTTGGCTAAAAATGTATTGACAAAAAATATCGTGCATTCAAATTGCTCTTTGAAATGAATATTGATTTTTTAAAATTTCATTTTTATACCTTAGAATAAAAAATATATTACTTTTTTCACTTAACATTTAATTTTTAAGATCTCAATTAATGTATATTCCGTTAACGAAATGCATTGTATTGAGAAAATGAATGGTTGGTGGATTTTTATTTTTATCAGCGATTATTGTCTGGAGCACCACATTCCTCCTTCTGTCATAGATCCCATCCCCACACACTTATAGAACATTCATTATTTTTTAATTAACAACCAAAATATTCACTAGAAATAATTTATATGACAGAACAATTTTTGCCAGGTCAGCTAGTGATTTTATAATTTGAAGTAGTTTATTTTGAATTTTATTTAATAACTTATTTTTAGTTTTAGTTTTTTACAAAAAATTTGTGTACATTGCGACATGTTTTTATGGTAAAAAAATTTTATGATATTAAATGGTAATTTTTTTAATAATTATGTCCTTATTTCAATAATAATAATAATAATAAACTGCCTGTCTATAAATTTTGTGATGCATGGTGTTTATGCATTTTTAATGGGGAAGCATAATATTGGTTTTATATAAACAGGTAAATAAAAGCTTCATCCCCCTTTCAAAGTAAAATATTTATTTTTGAATAAATTATAAAACCATTTTCAATTTATATATCATCAGATTTATATAAATAGAAATACTTACTTTTGAGAAGCTGGTTCTTTATTTTCTGCATTCTTAGAGCCTTCCTAAATCAAAAGAATGTAAAAATAAGAGATATACAAAGAAGGATATAATTGAAAAATATTTTTTGAAAAACAATAGTGAAGTTATAAAAGAGTGATGTTTTGTAATTAATTCTTTTTAAAACAGTTCAAAACAAAAGTTGCAAAAGTTACTCATACTTTAATGATTCACATTAAGGTATGAGTAAATTCAAATGAATACTTACCAACATTAATATCAGAAGATTTTTCAGAATTATAAAAATAATCCAGTAAGGATATTACATAAGGTCAATATGATGATTTTATTTAAAACAAAAATTATAACTCAATATCTATGACAGATAAATAGGTAATAAAAATTTCACTCTTAATGAAAACTGTTCATTATTATCCTTGTTACAATCCATTCATGTTTTCAATTCAATTTTTTTTGCTAGGGAAAAGTTTTATTAAAAGAGTAAACTGATTTATATTATATACAATTTTCTTCATAAATGTGCATTGATTTTGTAGTTATAACCACTTAATAATTTATGTGCAGTCAAAAAATTAATAGTATTAAATAATAGTTATTTAAAAAGAGACTGCAGTTAACTTTATGAGTAGTTCATAAACTGTTCATTCATATATTTAATACTGATAAAAACTTTATTTTAATCATTTGTCTTCTAAAGGCATCTTTTTCTATGACTTTTAATTCAACATCTGCCTATGATTGCCAGGTTGCTCATGGCTCTCTTTTGAACTGGGTACCATTTTCCTCAAATTCTTTTAGCTTTGATCAAAGCTACATTAACTATAATCTTATCTTTAGTTGATTATCTTCAAATTAAAAAGACTATGAAACATTATAATTGAAAATTATTGATAAAATAGGACTGAATTCATTCATTCTTTTGCTATACATACACAACTTTTTTAATTTCAATTTCAGAGATGTTATGGATAGAGATTTTGAAATTAGCAATGATTTTATGCCTTTATCAAGAATACTTTGATTAATGGTTAGAAAAGATAATAATAATAAGAAAGCAAAAAGAGTAAAAGTAAATTTAAAAATTAGATAACTTAAAATATATCAAACTATATGAAAACAAAATTAAATATTTTCTGTTAAACAGAAAAGTAACATAGATACAGAAACAAAGCTATTTCTCACTTTAACAATTTTATAATAAGGATTGGTCACATGCCAGTGTTATTTCCACAACCAGCAATTAGAGAGTAATAACTCTTGAAAGAATCTTTTTATTTAAAAATGATTTCCACTTTTCATAACATAATTTAACTAAGCACAGTTTTAAATTTTTAAAGAAAAATCAATTTTAGATACTTTTTATAAAAAAAAGTGATGAATTAAAAAAAAAACACTATTCTACACTGCACTAATTCTGAAGCAAATAGTAAAAATCATGAACCCTGATAAAAAATTTTGAAATTGTTTTTTTATTCCAAAGGATCAAATATGGCAAAACTAATTTTTATCTGATAAATAATGCAGTCAAAATTTTTATACTTATAAGTACATAAGATAGATAAGACTGTAAGTAACTAAGTTTTATTAGAATCTAGAAACAAAGAATTAATGGCTAAAGAATCTTTTTGTGCTGCACATATTTGTATTAAATATTAAATAAGATGGCAGGCAACAAAAAAACATTACTATTAATATTAACATTTAAGAATTCATTCTTATTCAACCATTAAACTATGTCCAAAGCAAATTTAATTCATAAAGAGCTAACATACACTAGAATTTCAGAAGAATCATATTTGACTTTATGAATTCTGATCTTAAAATCAAATTTAGTTTATCTTAGTTACATAAATATCCTGTTTTGAAGTTAGATAAAGATTATTTAAGGACAGACTTTAGAATTTTTTAGACCTTTGATTTGTTTAAAAAGAGATGATGATACTTGAGACATCATCCCTTACCCAAATTACCCATCACATTAGTAAGAGGATGTCAGACTTTCAACAGAATTAAATCACATCAAGACCACAGACATGCCAGATTTTCAATGGGATCAGGTTTCAAACCACCAGGGTACAAATCTGAGATTCCGCCATCAGGTCAATATGGCTCAAAAACTATTCATGATTCATATAACATAAAACTCAGAAAACCAGAAATTAATTTTTTTTAATTCAATTACTTGGTCACTAAAATAAAATTTGCTGATAATAATGCATATAAATATGCTTAGCTCTGGTCAGTTTGAATTGCATTTAAAGAAGCACTAAATTTTTTTAAAAAAGGTATGGTTAATTTTTTTTTCATTTAAATTGAGTAAAAACTTTTATAATAGATGAGCTGACAAAATTTTTCTACAACAAAAACTGAAGACTGATTTAATTTCAGGTTTTTATTTTTAATGCATAAACAAAACAATTAAACAAAAAGACAGAAATAAATAAACAAAAATCCTCAGGCTACTTAAAAAGTTCTGCTGTTCTGTTTAAAATTTTGTCAAGCCACATTAATTTTTGTCTGATTAACGATAAAAAGGAATATTTAATGGAATAAATACAGCAAAACCTTCCCATTAGTTTGTTCTGCCTTACTATTGATAGAAAAGTTAAACCTATTTGGCTGCTTTACTTGCAAACAAATTCCTCAAATAAATAAATAAAAATTATGAGAAAACACTTTTATTCTAAAAATCTAATTAGATATTAATTTATAGTACGGAAGAAAGGAATTTAGTAATTCTCAATAATGTTCCACAACCACTGACCTATTAAAAGAGAAGAGGAATAATAGAACTGATGTCAGAAATATATAACTAAACTACAATTAAATTTTCAATATTATGGGAATTTAGTTGTAATGATAATGGTAAAAATAATTTTGCTAAACCCTACAATGGATATTGAAGTAATAAAAAAATATTGCAATACTTTTAAATTAAAGACAAAAATGAAAAAGACTAAGAACAGAAATCTGTGAATATTAATGCAGCAGAAGTAAAACATGAGTTACAGCTAACATTATTAAGACAAATTTATTCCACCAGCATTTCTATTTTGTAATCCTGATGACACTGAGGGTACCCAATCAATAATTCACTGCAAAAATTTAACTACACAAGCATTCTTAGATAAACTGTTTTAATTAGCAAAAGGTTTCTCTCAATGCCAGTTAATATAGATGATTATCAAAAATTGAATCAATGTGATCTTCCAATTGAATTATTTTCAAAACAAATAATCAGCTTTCCTTTTATTGTTTTTATGTAATCAAAGGAAGAAGAAAAACTTTAAAATTGCTGTATTTCTTTATTTTTCATTTTTATTTTTTCAAAAAAAATATCATAGCAAATAATTTTTATTAATTATTTGTATAATGCATAGGTTCAATGTCAAAATTTATAATTAAATAAAATCTTTAAAAAAAAGTCTGATAAGAATTTAAAAGAAATAATTTTTCAAAATGCTGGGCTTTATAAGATGTATTTTTCTATGACAAATGTTTTTTATGCATAAAAAAGATCCATATTCCGCAAGTTAGTTCAAATAATAATATCAAACAGAATGCAAAATGGATATTAACAAAGCTTATAAGTTTTTCTATAAATCTTTTATTGAAAGTTATGCGATATTTTCCTATCAATTTTTTACAGGCAAAAGTAATGCAAATTGCTTAATTGTTGAAGATTTAACAAGCGGATAACCAGATTTAAGAGTTTTATACCAAATACTTTTTACAACATTTCAAAAGCCCATTATCTTTTAACATTTTTTTAAATATATAACAGTTATGGCATTCTAGAGTATTTGATTCTTTAGATATGACACAGGCCTTGGAAAAAAAAAAAAGCAGAACTTCATAAAATAATGAATTGTGTCAAATATAAATGCCAGGAAATTAAATAAGCAGGATTAATCAAACTATAATATGAATGATTTTAAACAAAAAGCATCTCCATTATATTTACTATTTGAGGTAGTAAATATATTGCAGATTTAGTACAAAAAAGCATAATTAATCTCAAAAAATGATAAAATTCCATTCTAAAATAATTGAAATCCATGGAATTGTGACAAATCTGCATATTAAATATATTACAAAAAAATTTTCTTCTGCAGATTAGAGAATATACTCAGGTATGAATTTTGTTTCTGTTTTGAAGTAAAATTTAATTTCTAGTTTTTGATGCAAATGAGAAATCCAAATAAAATTCATTTGAATGGCTGAAATTTGAAATGCAGAAAAAGGCAGCAAGATTTCCTATCATTGTAAGTTAAAAGCAATGCATAAACTCTCGAAATGACAGAAATTGCTTATTTGACAAAACAGTTTATCTAAACCTGCTAGTGTGATAGGGGTATAAGAATAACAAGTATTAGTGCAACAACAACAAACTCTTAGATACAAATTATCAAACAGCAAATTAGTGACTAGGAAATTTTTCTTCACTCTTTTGATATTATATCTGAATTCTCAATGATTTATAAAATTGTTCAGCTAAGTATTAAAAATACTGAAGAAAATTTAATTTTTTGAAAGATTTTTATACTAAAAAATACAACAGAACTTTTCAATTAAACCTGCAATTTTATAGAATCCCAATCAAAAAATAAAAATAAAAGCCTCATACTGCATTCTCTTCAAATTTCTTTGCACTAGTGACATTTTTCTTCGCTTTTAATTCTCTTTTTCTATGTTTCTTGACCCTTTTATTATTCTCTTGAACTTTTGCCTCCATCTCCATTTTCTCAGTAGATAACGGGACCTTAGCAGAAACTTTGTAGAATTTTATTCCAGACTTTTTATTAGTTCGACTTCTAATTAACTTTTTAGCAAGGGCTATGTTCAAGCATCTTTCAATTTCAATGGCATCAACATTACTGGATTTGTGACTTCTTATGTATTGAAGAATAGCTTCTGATGAAGAACCTCCAGTCTTCTTTAAACTTTTAATTGCATCAATAATCAGATATGAAACCTTTTTAAATGGAAAGAAATCCTATAAATTTTTCAGCCACTTACAAAACAGAACAATTCAAGTTTTAACTCCTGATAGTTATAGAGCATGAATTATATGCATATTATTATTATTATATATTTTTTTTTATGAATGATGAAAAAAATATGTTTTAAGAACTCAAATAATTTTAATCTTTCAATTCAATAAATATGAAACAACAACAACTGAACATTGCATTAGTCTTAAGATCTTGTGAGTTCTTAACATTCGAATGGAATATTTTCATCATTTCAAAGACAAAGATTTTAACTTATTAATTAAGTTTGTATTTTTTTATAGCAAAGGCCATGTGAGATATTTTATAATTAATATCTGCTCAAATATACCGACAATTAAAGGTATGATACCATTTAAGAAAGTCTTGTAAGAGAAACTTGAGAACAAAGAGAATTTAAGAAAGTCTGGGTAGAGAAACTCTCCTTAAACTCTCATTAAGAGAAACTTGAGAAACATTAAGAGAAACTTCTCTCTTGCCTTAAAAACCTGTCCTTAAACTCTCATTAAGAAAAGTAAGGAAAATTCCTTGCAAATACTTAATAATATATATATATATATATAGTATTTTTAAAATTATTTAATTTTAAAAATACTATAACAAATTTTTACTGAGGAGCCTTAAGCTACTGAGTGATAAAGAAGATAATTTTTTCATTGAGAAAAGATTTATTAATTGAACAAACTGATCTAAAAATTGATTTTAAAAAAACCTCAAACAATTGATGATTAAAAGACACATAGTAAAAAAATATATAATAAAAATAAATAAACCAAATAATTAAAAAAAATCATACTGAGAAAATTGCTGAAGTTTATAGAAGACTATAAAGCTCACATTTGTCTAAAGCTTGATGGAAAATAAAATTTATATATATATATATATATATATACATACATACATCCGTACGTACGTACATACATACATAATATAATATGAGACTAAGTTTGATTTTTTAAGAAAAATTTCCAGTCAAAGATTGCTAAGTGATTACTACTATAATACACCTATTGGAACTTTTGTATTCATCTTAATATTACTCCAGTAATTCCTCATAGACTGTGTCTAAAGTATAAGTATCTGTATTACAACTCTCACACGCTACTAAAAATATAGTAATATCATTATGATAAAACTACTTTGTCATAAATTAATAGAAATAATATAATTAATCAATCTAGTAATACTCTTATATTATCTTGTTTTTAGTTAAGACCAATATTCATTCAATATTTTTGAAATTTTATTGCAAGTACTTTATTTATTTCACTTAGTACACATCTTAATAACACAATACTTTTTCAAATTGTCATCAATATTATTATTATAGGAATAAAATAACTCCTGGTCTGACAATAGATTACAAGTTCTATTTAGTGGCAATATGCTCATTAGTGCTGAAAATGTTGCAATTATTCTTTAATGTAGCATTTTTATTTTTTTTATTTAACATGCTAACTCTCCTATCTGAGAGTTTTGATATGATAAACTCAATGAAAAATGGGGGAAAAAATGAAAAAATGGAGGAGAGATGAAAAATAAATCAAAAAGCAAGTAAAAAAAAAGTTGAAGTAAATGATCTGGCAGGGCATTAATCCCTACTATGCATTCAACTGATTGACTAACCTAAAATGTAAAAGCAATGTTTCCTCCCTTTGAATTTAGAAATATCAGAGTTTCTATTCCTTTTTTCCTTTACTTTTTTTCCTTACTTCAGTATTTTTCTTACACTCAGTTTGCTCAGTATTTTTCTTCCTTTCTTTATTTTCATTTTATATTCTTTAGCTGTTTTTGGATATGAATTTTACTTCTTGTTGTCACAAAAAAACATACTTTGTTAGCTCTACATTCCTTTTCCTTCATTAGATTACTTTTTGAAAAATTGGTACATAAATAATTTTCTAAAATATTATTCAGATGAAAATTTTATAAAGAAACAATGGTTATTAATTATTATATTTACAAAAGAATAAACATTGCAAATCTTCAAAAAATAACAGGTTTTTTTTTTTTTTTTTACTAAATGAAAATTGAATACAAAAAACATGTCACCCTTTTCCATATTTAAATGCTAAATTCAGAAGCAATGAAAACTTCACAGCTAAATTTATTTTAATATTTTTAAGCAGCTATAATAATAATAATAATAATAATAAGTTTATTATATTTATTTTACTGTGGACATAATACATGAAATGTTAATGGTTTAAGGAATTTACTTCTTTCACCAGAAAAAATAAAACACAAAAATTCTGAAAAAAACTACAAAAATTTAATAGTTCTAAAAATACTTGATAAGAACCAATATTACATTAGGAGTCGAAATTTTAAAATTTAGGAATTTAATGAGTTAAGTAGAGTTTTTAAATATTGCTATTTCCTGATAAACCATTTTTACAGTACCATTAATTTTTGTGTCACCACTGATTCTATAGCAAGATTTCAATACATGTATGCCTGAAGTGAAAGAAAATCCAATTTATATATATATGCCGGGGTAGAGCATCTTCCCCATGATCTGGACACCCTGTTTTGAGTCACGGTTTGGGCATGTTGTTCTTAATCTGATAAATGTGTGAATGTGACCCCCCCCCCTTTGTAAATATGGGCTGTGCAAGTGAATGTGACGCACAAGTAGCTAAGACACACTCCTGGCCCTAGTTGGTGCAACTTAAAACAAGAGCCTCACCCTCAGCTTAAAACCATTGAGTACCTCAACACGCTTGTCCATGGAAAGTGATATCAGAAACAACAACATATATACAATATAACTCATGCTATTAATTAACTCATAAAGAACTGATAACCTATTTATCTATATGGTAATTTCTTTTCCTTAAATTTCAGATAGATCTTTAGTATGATCCACTACATAATGGTCATAAAGAACATTAAACTTTCTATTCAATATTTTGTGGGTTTGAAAATCCTAAAAGCTGTAGAAACACATGCATGCACACACACATGCATGTGTGAGTATAACATGTACCACTTTAAGTTGAATCTCGATATAAATCTCATGTCTCATATTCTTAGAAAAAGGTGCTAACTTGACTTAAAAACATTTCATCAATAATTTAGAATACACATGAAAAATCATAACTATTTAACATTTGTATGAGGAAATAAATCAAAGTAATATGAAAAGTGAGAAAAGGTTAGCAAATGAAATAATTAGGCTTAAAAATTATAACAAAAAATTAAATTTGAAAATTATCAGAAAACTTTTTAATATGAAGCCTTTATAAATAAATAGAAAAAGGATTCTAATAAAAATAACTACAGCTTGATTTGATTGCTCTTAAAAAGCTAAACACACTACTTTTATTATAAATTGAATTTGTTGGAAGAAATCTATAATTTCCCTTCATGAATGATTCTATATGTTATCATGATTAACATTTTAAATTATTATTTTTTTTAAAAAAAGGATAAATGAAAAGTGAGCCCTTGCTAACATGCTGACCTGGCAAATGAATTTATACCCATGAGCCTTTATACATATACATATACCCAATAAATATAACTATGCAAAAGTGTAAAAGTTGCATGCAAGTAAAATGCAGATATAACATTCTCATCTTGTGTTGCTGCCATGGAACTGATTTTAGATCATTTTACTTGTTAGCTCACTCAATTAATATTCACAACCTTTTAAATCCCTAGCAAGTACTTGCACATTCTAGTGAAAAGGCAAATTTAATATAAAATGACTGGATGATGAAAAACTGCCAGCAAATCTTTATACGGTTTGCATATAGTAAAAAATATTTCAATTTTAAAGTCATAAATTTCATTGTAATATTTCCAAGAAAAAATATTTTTAAAAAATAGCTATATAAATATTTTAGTACTTGTGAATGAATGATAAGCTACTGGCAAATATTAGTTACAAAGTGCCAAGTAATAAGTAATTTTTGGCAATTAACAGCTAGTATACCATTAATACTCAAATACCAAGATTTTAACGGAACGGAAATTCAGAACTTCAAATAACACTTGTAGATAGAAACAAAAAAAATTAAGACTGATGATTAATTTTTATTTCCATTAACTTAAATTTCCTAAACAAAACAATCCCCCCCACATAAATGAGCATATACGGAATCTCAATGTGAAAATGATAAAAATGAAAATTCAATGACAAAATAGCATGATTAAGGGAAAATTTATATCAGTATTAAAAATTTTTTATGATGACGTTATTAAGAATGCATTTTCATAAACTTGTAAAATTATAAATGAATAATTACAATAATGAAGATTTTAAAATAAATATAATGCCTAAAATAAATAAGCTATATTCTTCTGATCATGTCTTGCCAGATCAGAAGCGAGCAGCATTGCACAAATATTTTACAAAAGAGTATAACTAAAATACAACTTACAAATAAAACCACTACTTCAAAATTTCCTACATTTTTTTAAAGAAGCACTTTAGAAAATTTTATATATATATATATGGAAAATTAGCATTTTTAACAAAATTAAAATGAAAGGAAATAATGAGGATTAAATATTTGTTAGGATAGACTAAAGTCAAAATAGAATAAATAATTATTAAAAAAAAAACTAACAAATAAAACAAAAAACACAGGCATTGTGGGAAGGGAGAAAATGAGATTTTTAAGTATCATGTTACTAGCTTTATGCCAAATCTGAATTGCTATTAAACTACAGAACAATTCAATGAAAGAAATCTTTGATTTTCACTTTCCACTATCACGAAGAGAACACATTTCAATACAATTTAAGACAGTTTGGAGACCAGCATCAATGAATATCTGATTTATTTTTAAATAAAATAAATCTAATTTTTTCTTGTTTTTATTATTCTTTCATTTTTAAAAAATTAAGTTCCTATTATTGCAAAATAACCAAAGTAAAAATTTAAAATATATCTAATATCAAGGAATGCTAGATTTGTTACCATTATTCAAATGAATCAGGCATAATACACGGTGATGGATTTTTGACAACACAATTACTTTAAGCTAAGAGAGGGTCAGAGGTAGATTGATTAAAAAATTTTATTTTCCTAATTGCTAAATTAATAAATTTATAATGTAAGCAAATTCATTTATAAAATGGTAAAACAGTATCAGTATTTTATCAAATATAACTGGTTAGAGTTCTATATGATTAATTACATACATCTAATAACAATATTTATAAATATCAAATATTTGCTTCAATAATATTGTATGTCATGTTAATTGAAGAAAAAAGGTTAATCTAAAACAAAACATTAAACTTATTGAATCGAGTTTATTGAAAGACAGTCTCAAAATGTGCACTTTTAAGGTTTAGAAATATCAATATACACCACAGATAACATGAGAAGGAACTTTTAATTTTCCAGAAATTGAAAATCTCTATACTTGTCCACTTAATTCACACATAAATATTATTTATACTTATCTAATTAAAATTAAAAATTGATCATTTTTATGCATAATTTGATTAGATTGTAGCATAAATTCATGGAATGCAAACTTTGGATATCAAAGAATTGTCAAATTTTGATCAGGATAAGGCTAGTACAAATTAAGAAGAGCAAGATATTCGAGTTTAGGTTCTTACTAAGGCGAAAAATTTTCTAATCCAACATATCAAAATTCACCATTCAAATGTTTACTTTTCTATGTAAAAGAGCGGAAAGTGTAATAAAGTCTACTTAAATTTAAGAAAATACAATTTAAGAATCCAGATGTTCACAGAAAAAAAATGAGAAGAAACAAAATCTATCGTAAAAAATGCAGCAAATTTCAGGCATTTTTAAAACATTTTTTTTTATTTGATAAACTTTGAAAAAGCTGCACAAACCTCATTTTATTTTTAAAAAAATACGATAATACCTGTTCATTAGACTGTGGTTTGGTTAATTTCTGATCAGAAGACATAATTTTTATTTCAGATTCTTTTATTTAATATATAAAAAGAGAAAAAACCGTATCATTTGAAAATAAGGTTTTCATAGTTTATTTTCAATAATGTAACTGATTTTTATTTTCCCAAAAATAATTTTTTTATGTATTGTTTACTATTAAACCAACGTGAGATATTCAATCCGGAGTGTTGAGCTGTTTTCAAACTGATTAAAATTTCGTAAATTTTGAATACTGCAGCAAAGTTCTCTAAATTTGGGTGTGGGTGGTAGCTTACGAAAGTTTTTTTCTGATACTATTTCTAATTTTAAAACATTTTTTTCAGAGTATTTTGTTTCTTTCGAAGTCGCTCTGGAATGCAAATAGCCAGGTTTTCTTTCCTTTTAGAAATATACTAATTTCAAATGTAATGTTATCCTATAAAAAAATATTTCGATTTTTTTTTGTTAGCTGTTTTGTTTTGATGTTGAAATCTTTATCGTGATGCTGGGTTACTATATACGATAGAGTAGGGATGACGAATATTTTTTAAACGGTTATTGCGTAACCAATATCAAAAAGTCACAAATCTCAGTGACCAATACTTTTCAAAAATGGGTGTGATTCAAATCACTGACACGTTCTTATTGGTTAATATTTCGATTTCAGGTCTTGGATCACGATAGAAAGTAACAATCGATACGATCTGTCCAATGGACGCTCTCGAAGCAGATGTCAATCATGCATTTGTAAAGTCCCTTATCCACTGATGCTCTTTCCAGGAACAGACCCCCCCACACACAAATAGTTGGGGCAGGTGGCCGGTGTTGGGACTTCTGATCACACGCAGTGAGCTTCCTATTTCACAAAGAGTCAACTCTCCCCATCGCTGGAGGCTGTACGCGGCTTGACTAATCTTGCGAAAACTAGATTTCTTCCGCATTCTTCTCAGAAAAATACTAATTTGTGTTTTTAAACAAGTTTCTGCCAATATTCAATGCTTCAAACAAAATTAGTAAGGATTTATATCTATTCTTAACTGGATATAAATACTATAATTTCTAAATATCTACGATTGAAGCGATTTAATAAGTTCATAATTAAATTTTCTGCGCCTGGTTAGCATGAGAATTCCTTTACTCTGAAAGATTTCCCAGTTTTTAAAGTCAGAATTATGGCTTATTAAGCTGTTTTAAAAATTAAAGGACCATTTTAAATTAATTGCCAATGTTAAATTTTTCTTCATTGATTATAAAAATATTTTGAGAAAGATGCACATATATTGATGCGAATTTAAAAACTTTTTTTAAAGTTTTATAAGTATATAAAGCCTTGCATCACGTATATATGAATACATTTGTTTAGATATCATTAAATATTATAGTTGGCAATGAGTTAAAGAAAAAAATGCTTCGTTTGTTAAAATTTTGTGGATTTCAGAATTTATCGAGAAATAATTTATAACGTTCACATTTAAAATGCTTATTTATTCTTTTTGCTTTAAACTGACTTTCTTTAAAATATTTTAATTGAAAAAAACTTAAATAAATTAACAATTAAAATTAAAAAAACTTCACTTCTTCTACAAAGTATTTTAAAGGTATGTAAAAGAGAACTGAGATCGTTAGACTCCAGATATATAATCTCATACATTTGCAAAAACGTCATTTCAAGAAAAAAGCAGTAGTGTATACTGAGTCTCTTTCAATCTAAACTTAAGATTTAAAAAATCGAAGGGAAATTTCTGAAAGTAAAGGAAGATAAATTGTCCCCCCCCAAAAAAAAAGTTGCATCCAGCCTTTCGATTGTCATTTATTATCAAAACTAAAAGGCGTTCAAATTTACATTCTTATATATTGAAATAAATTCTGCATTTTTTCGAAGTATCTATTGTAAAATTTTCAGCCATGTTTCATAGAAAATGTTTAAAAATTCGGTATCATGTAAATACGGTGTTTGCGTCTCACAATATTATATACTTTAGGAATTAAAAAAATAATAGTAAGATTAATACCACATTTCGTTAATATAAATATTACAATTATAAAGATTTTAAAGCTCATAATTGATAAAATTCATCTCTCATCATTGTGTATTTGACCCTTTAACAAGGTAATCCAACTGACATTAATCCTCATAAATCTCAGTGTATCTACATAATTTTTTTTAAAAAACTCAGTTTTTTGCAAATTTTTTCCCCCGATTCAAGCATAATTTTATAGCGAAATTCCTTTAACATGACGCTATCTATGGTTTATCTTTTTCACTAAGACTATAAAAATCAAGCCGAGCTTGTAAGATACTCTTATATGAATTACATAGGGCATAAAATTCTCCTAATTTAATACATAAATTAAATAAACATTTCCCAGATTTGGTTCTTGTATAGTATTAAGAATTTTTTTAAAAAAAATCCGATGAGTTAAATTCTTTAATGTTGTCTAATCTATTTGTTGTTCCCATGAGGATTACTAAAAATTGAAAGCTTTTGAAACAAAAATAATAAATCAGGCAATAATTTAATGTAGCTTAATAATAAAAAAAGAGTATCATTTAAAATATTCCTTCACTTCAAATAAACGATTTAGTGCGTATCAATAAATGAAAAATAAAAAATTATTAGGGAAAAGTTTTTTTTTACTACAAAAAAATTAAAATCTTTTTTTATATCTTAAGCACAAAATAAATAAAATTATTTCTGATTATTATCATAAAATGCACTAAGTATCAAGTAATTTATTTTTTTATTGGCAAATGCTCCATTTGAAATGTTGATGCCTTCTTAAATGATACAAAAAAAACTTTTTAAATCAATTTCCTTCAGAACGCGTCACTTTTTCTATAAGAATTAAGATTTAAAATGTGAAAGTAGTATAGAAAAGTATTATTTAAAAAGTAATTTCGCCTGGATACTTTCCCCTCTGTTTTTCGAAGTGTGTTAAATATGATACAATGCCCCTTTTAAAATGCCTGCTGATTTAAACGCTGCGTGGGTAAAAGGTTTACAGAAAAATCAGATGTGAACTTGAGAGGTCCGTCCTTTTCTCTTCCTTTCCCAGACACAAGGAATGTAGTAGAGGCCCCGTCGCCCGAAGGTCACCATCCCCGATAGGCAAACCTTTAAGTCCTCGACTACATGGTTTGTTCAGAAGATTTTAAGAAGCAACGGTTTTAATAGAACTGGGAGTGACGATGGCTCGGCCAATTCCTTTCCCTGAGTTCAAACGGCATTTTATAAATAAATAATAATAATAATAAACGATTACTCGACTTCCAGGAAAAAACACTACCTGAAAAAGGATAAATTTCTTTCATTTAAATAAGCAATTACTAAATTCATGTGAAGACTTAAATATGCTTTTTTCTACGCCACTCTTTTTGATATTTGCTGTTTCATTTTGTTTTTGATTTCTAACATTTTTTCATTATGCTTGTTTTTAGCATTTTTTCAAGACTTTAAATTTAAAAAATTGTGACCAGAATTATTTTATTGTTCACCATATCTTAAATTGATATTTTTTTTTAAGAATCTCTTTGGAAAACCGCTGGCGGATATATTTTATTCTCTAATCTTGATTGCGATTATTGCAGGTTTAAATTTAAAATGTTCTTAAAATATAACTTAGCTGCCTTAATGTTAAAAAAAATAAAACTAAGATCCTTGGGGACTACACGATGTTGTGCAAATATAGCATTCTTAAAAAAACGTGTTTAAATGACGTTTGGATGGAGACTTATAAAGGAAATTATTAAATTTGTCGTTTATTGTTTAACAGCATTGCATATATTCTGGAATTTCCAACTGAATGCTTCCTTAAATATTTTTAAATGCTTCAAATCACCAGAAATATTACTTAAAGTAAATGTCACATATTAAAATTGGAAATACGCAGACACAAGAAAGTGGAAATTAAGATTTACTGCCAAGTTTTCAGAAAAAATGCTTATTTTTATTTATAATTATCAAGTGCTCTAAAATACAAAAGAACAAATAGTATCTGAGACATAGTCGTTAAATTTCCTATTTTAATAATTTGCTTTCAAATAGGAACTAAACATAACTATTTGGTTTTCATAATATTCCATCATGCTACTAGAACCCCCCCCCC
>JAOUZG010002851.1:1162403-1188526 GCA_026289955.1 Argiope argentata | reverse complement strand
TATCTATCTATCTATCTATCTATCTATCTATCTATCTATCTATCTATATACATATGATGAAAGTTTCTGTACTTAAAATACCTAGAAAAAATTAAGCAACAAGCTCTCTGTTTATATTTACATTGTGTAACAATTATCAAAGCGATATTATCAGCGATCGGGGTCTAACCCCGAAGTCAGATGGTTTCTAGGAATAGCAACCCATATACTATTCCTAGAAACCATCTGACTTTTGTAGCTTTAGAAAATAAACGAAAGCAATAAAACGACATGAATGAGCGGTAATGAGTATGGATCTGTTGGCCTCCTATGAAGAACAGGAGGGGAAGAAAAATCCTTTTAGTACTCTTCTAGAAAACCGATGCGCTTTACTATAGATTACTAGTTCCGCTTCCCACGCTTTACAGAAGTTTCACACGTATAATAAAACAATTAATTCCCAGGCATCAGAATTGTTTCTTTAACATGAAAAGTTTTTCAAAATTTTTGTTAAATCTTATAGAATTTTTATTTGCCGTTTCACTGAAAAATTTAGGACACTGTAATAAAAAAAAAATTCAATTCTAAATTAAAATCACAAGTAAATACTAACAAAAATTCACAAAATTGAAGAGTAATAATATATTTTTGTGTAACAAATTATATTATATAAAAGAGTAGTAGTGTTTAGAAATATAAAAAATTCTCATCATTGTTTACTCTTTGCAATTCTGGAAAACTAGAAGAAACAGAAAAATGCTAGATCTTCACATTTTACTCAACAATTGAAAAACAATCCTTGATAAAATATTTGTATTAATAATGAAAACGATTTAAATTTAATAAAAGCAATACAAACATATTTGTAAATTATGTCTAAAAAATTTTGTGCAAATTTATTAGACATCTATATTATATAAACTGTATTCTAAATAAGAAAGTTTCTGAATTTTGAAGTGGTGTAAGAATCTTTTATATGCAATGTTATTTAGAAAGAATTTTAGAAAATTCTTTTGGTCAAACATCAAAATCAAGCTTAATTTTTAAATAAAATTTCTTTTAAAAAAAGGGCTTTGATCTGTACATTTCCAACTTCAAAAGTATATCTGTAACAAATTTATTACTCCAGAACAACAATGTGTTTCGTAGAATAGCATACTTACCCAAACGTGTCCTTTGCTGTTAAAAGAAATGGGATAAAATGATAAACTATTTTAACTCACTTAGATCGTACTGAATTTAATTAAACAACATTTCTTTTCCTGCAAAAATGTTAGAATGGGGCAAAATATTAATTTTTTCTTTACTTTCATAAGATTAAAGTAATTGAGTATTATAACTTTTTCTTTCCGAGAAAAACAATTAGAATTTATAAGTACCATGCTGTCAGTTAGACTCTTCTCATTTTTTTTATGCCTCGACATCCGATTTGGGAATAGGTTTGAAATTGTAGAAGGATTTCGAAGTAAAATTAAAGTGAACCAATGACTGAACAGATAGTTTGATTTAAAAGAACCTTCAGTTCGGAAGAACTTAACTGACTGATTTTGAATTTGATTATACCATCTTTATCCGACTCTCATTCGAATATTCGCAAATTTATTTTATTTTCAGTTTTTAACATCTTCTCATTGCATTTTTTTGTATATATTTTATTGAATTATTAGAGACATTTTTTGATTCTGCTCTCAATATATATTCGATTTACTTAATTGTAAAATTTCTTTCGGAGTAACACAAAATTTTTAAAATTGTAATGTTGACTTTCATATAACTTCTTTTCTCTGATTTTTTTTCGTTTGTGTTTCTTGAGTAACATTTTATTTCACTTGACATCATTATATAATTTATTACATAACATAAAAATCATGGCTTTTAATATGTATTAAGGCAGATTTTTGAAAAATAAAATTAAATTCTGAAAAAAACATTATTAACCTAGAAACTAAATATTTCATTAACGGCCAATTGCATGCTTTTAATCTGAAGCAAGCATTTTATGTTTGCTCCAAATTTGAGGTTAAAATTATCATTTGCTTGAAAATTTCCATGAGTAATTAATTGTGGTGGGAGGCTCTTAAAATATCATGTAGAATTAAAAATAAAAATTGTACGACGTAAAAGTAAATGCGTTTACTTCTTGTATATAGAAAAAGTAAGTGCAAGGGAAGCAAATAAATATAGTATAGCGGCAAGTCTGTTATAATTTTAATTTTAATGTTGTTGTATTTCATAAAACAGAGTTACATAGTTAATTTTACTATGTTCTTACAAAGTTAATTTTTATTCCACAGTTAAATTAATTTCTTCTTTATTTTTATGAGCCTAAAAGAATATATACAGTCATTTAATGGCAATGTACTAGTAATTTCAACCCATTGAAAAATTGTAAGAAAAGTTCAAAGTCTAAGTCCTATTATGGTAAACTTATAGAATAGTGCAATCGAATGACTATTAATGAAAAAAAAATTAAAGATTATAAAAAAGTAAAAGTTTTATTTTTCTGAAGGTTACGAGAAGCAAACGTAGTATTCTTAAAATTTTAATGAATACTATAAAGAAATGTGATATGATAAAAATTAATAAAAATGCACAGTAAATTAGAAAGATTTTAATTCAATAATAGTTATAAAATATTCTAATAATATTATTTTTTCGATAAAATGAAATGAAATCAGTTCTATTTATTTTTAAAATTGCACACACACACACAAAGCACATATAAATGTATATAAAAAATTATAATTATAAAATTACTTATTCCCCGGTTAATGCACCACGAAACCTCATGATAATCACTAGACAATGTTTCGTTATCAAAAACAGCAGAAATGAGTGAATTGTTAAAAACTGCAATTTCAAATTCAAGTAAAATAAATCTCAATATTGTATTGATAACTCAGTAATGATAATTTTACTTTGAAATAATTAACAATGTGTTAAAAAAAAAATTGTATTCATAATTCTTAAAAATGAATGCACGATAGTCTTATTTTTTTTAATGAATGTGTCAAAAAGACATTGAAGGAGTCAATTGATTTATATTTTATATACGATAGTAATATAAAATCTTAAAGTTGACTATAGGCAAATATGTTGTGGAAGAGAAATAAAAATAGTAGTAGATTCCTTTCAACATAAAATCGCTCCTCATTCCTTTCAACCTAAAATTGTTACAACTCCCCGTACTGACAAATTGCTATCTCAAAACAGCCCGAGCCGACACTTCTGAAAGAAAAGAAGGCTATCGGGCGATCCCCGACCCTCCAGGGGGAGGAAAGGAAGTCCTAGAAACACAAAGCATTTTCCCCTTGTGTCCTCAGGGTTCCGTCTCCTTAACGGGAATACAGATAAAAGGAGAAATCTGTGAATGGATTGAAAGGTCACACAGTCATGTCCTCAGTCATGGAGGAGGACAGACGTTCCGATTCTTCGAGTAGAACTCAGAGCGCATCGTCTACGTCGACTCGTCCTTTTAAGGATTTGTTTTGGAAGAGTGACGATGTTGCGGGAGCAGGAAGTAAAAGGCAATGCACTGACCCACAAGCCAATAGCTACTTTGATACCACCGAGCTACCCAGACAGAATTGCAATTGCGATAACTGCAACCAACTCAACTTAATCAACCAAAAAAGACTAGAATTTGAAGCCATTGTACAGCGCTGCACTACAAAGATCCGGGAATTAGTTGACACTGGGAAAAGCCAAACTGCGGATTACTACGACACTATCATGCAATCCATGGAAGCAAACAAAGCCGTAGATGCCCTGAATGGTGAGAGAAAATTTCTTATTACTGCTGGCTGTCTCTTAAACAATGATCCTGATGAAGAATTTAAAGAGTCCCCAAAAAGAAAAACGGCTAAGACCATAAATAAAAAAGATAAGGAAAACTCTAATACTATAGCATTAAAAAATAGATTTGCCCCTCTAAATGAAGAAATAGAAATTATTGATAAAGAAAATAACGCCCCCGAAAATACCCCTAAAATACCACCTATAATGCTAAAATATACAAAAGATTTTAATAAAATATTAGAAATTCTCAACCAAAAATTTGGAGCTAATAATAATATACTCTCTAATGGTTTCATAAAAGTTTTCCCAGGCACTGCAGAAGCCCATCAAGGTATCCAAAAATTCTTTAAAGACAACGAATTAGAATACTACATAATTACCCCTAGATCCAAAAGACCAGTAAAAATAGTAGTAAAAGGTCTTCCAGTCGATTTCATGCCCGAAGCTCTAGAAACTGAACTAAAAAATAAAGGATTCATGGTCGATAAAGTAGTCAGGCTCTCTCAAATAAAAACCAGGAGACCCCTACCAATTTTACTAGTAGAATTAAGCAAAAATGAAATTATTGATCAAATTTATGACGTAACAAATATTAATTACTTAAAAGTGACAATAGAAAGGTATAGGGGTAGAAACACCATGGCCCAATGTTTTAATTGCAATCATTTCGGCCACGTAGCAAAAAATTGCGCACTCAAACCACGCTGTCTTAAATGCGGAGAATCTCATCAGACAAGAAATTGTAGTCAAACGGGCAAGTCAGAAAATCCGAGATGTATAAATTGTGAACAGCTCGGGCATACCGCTGCTTACAGAGGGTGCCCAAAATTTCCCAAGATCCCCACCCCACAAGAAAACCGGCAAAAATTTTTTACATCCAAATTAATTAATAAAAATGTAACTTTTGCTAGCTTGTTAAATCCTAATGATCGTAAAGACCCTGACTTTGTAAATGTAACAGAAAATAACAGCTCAAAAAATAATTCAACCCCCCCTCCTGAAATATCTGATATAATGATAGCATTTAACGAAATCAAAAATCTTTTCCTTCTCTTCCCTAAGTTAATTGAAGTAACCAAAGAAATGAGCCAAGTCTCTGACCCTGTGACTAAGTTCTTCCTTCTATCTAAAGCATTCACTAACTGAAAAAATTTTTTCCGAAACGCTTAAGTATACTCAGCCAGCAGCCAATAGAAATCCTGACTCTAACACCCCCACGCTCCCACTCCACCTCCAATGGAAAACGAAGTCCAGGCCACAGCTATCAAGAGCCAAGTCTTTCTCACTCCAGCAAAGGTCGAGGATTAAGCCCCTACCGGGGCTAGGCGCCTCGTTAAAACATCATCTTGTCTTGTCTTGTCTTGGATTGAAAGGTGACTGGACTGATTATTCTCGGAATAATCGTAACACTAAATTGCATATCACTGAAATCTATCGGAACAGCGACTTCTTACTTTTCAGCGAAGTCACTGCAAAGTTATAAATCACAGCGGGCCTCACACTGATAGTGACCTTGACTTTCGAATATTCGCATTTAACAATGCGCTTTCCGATAAGAATCATTTTCAACTGCCTGTAACATGAGTTACTGAGATGGTGCAATTTTGTTTACTTTTCTGGCGCCATCTATTGGTAGAATTTAGAACTAATGTAAACATTTTAAAGAAATGACATTTATTTTTAATTCAACTTTTTCAGAATAATCCAATAAATAATTAAATAAATATTATTGAAAAGAAATTTAAAAAGTAAGCTGAAATAAATAAATTAATTCAACCACGTGTTTCTTACATTAGTAAATTAATTATTAATTATAATTAATAAATTTTAAATTTAATTATAATTAATAATTTTTAATTAATAATATGATTGAAATAACAGATATTTGGAACAAATATTTAAAAATAGCAATAGCAAAATTATTTGTTACTCAAAAAAAGGTGGATTATGCATCTCTATGATAGAGAGGGAAGAGGTTGTGTGAAGACGGAGTGAGGCGGTGAGGTTAGGTCGTAGTGTCGGAGCTTCCTCCGAAAACTGCTACCTGACTGCGTATAGGTCATCATTTCAATTCTTTTTGGTGGCTTGTTCCTTGTTTTTCTTGCTCGTTCTTCAATTCTTGTTTCAAGTTTTTCAGATAAGGTTGAGAACTTTTTCTTCTTCCTTGTTGCTCACTTTGTGAGTTTTGCACTTTGAAACTGTCGCACTCTTCATTTTGTGTCCATATATGCTAGAAGAAGTTTCACATTCAGAATACCGAAATCCAATGGCTGCCATGGCACCGGATAGACTCTATTTCAGCGAAAAAACAGACTAACTTATATATTCACTTAGTCATTATAAGTACAATGAAATAAATATCACCGTATCAAATAAAACGGGAAAAAAAACCGTATGCCGAAATATAATCCTGCTGAACTACATGCATACATTAAATCGAAAATCGCTGGGCATAATAGTATAACAAACATGCGTTATACACGCCAAGGTAAAACCATGTTTACCACGATGGATACTACTTGTGAATCTAAATTGCTTTCGTTAAACAAAATCTTAAACACTCCAATCGCTACGGATATTATTTGGGAAAATTTCACTTCGCGATTCTTGCTTTCGGACATCCCGACATCTACATCGCTTGTAGAGTTAGCAAATTAACTTAATGAAAACAATGAATTAATAATCACCTATATGCGTCGTTTTATTAAAGCCAATTCTACTATTGACATTTCACCAGTCCTTGTTACAATATTAGGAACAGAGCTTCCAGAATATGTCCGCTTATGGTTCATACGACAGAAAGTAAGACCATTTATAGATCGTCCGAGGCAATGCTTAAAATGTTTTTCTTTTTTTTTTCATTCTGCTTGTACATGTCAAAAATCGCAAATATGGAATCGCAATGTGGAATATCACATGTTGGTCCTTGTCAAACTCCTGCCAAGTGCATCAACTGTCAAGGTCCTCATTCCTCACAATCACAATCGTGTCCACATTATATTAGGGAGCAAAACGTTTTGGAACATAAATCCCGAAATCATATGAGAGGAGAAGCACGACGCACTCTCAGCAGATCGACAAATGAAGAATATACAACAGTGGTCAAATCAAATATGTGCAACTCCGACTTGGAAACATCACTAACGCAAAAAATGGAGCAGATGGTTCAAACAATGCTGGAGAAAATGGAACAGCAGACGGTTGCCCTAGTAAGAATGCTCGAAACCTCTTTTGAATCTCTTTTCCAGCACATGTTTAATCTAATCTCGCAGAAGGACACTGTAACAACCTCCCCAAACAGAAAGAGACCTGCTGCTCAAAATAGAGATGCTAAAAACTCTTCGAGGCAAGCTGACCCAGAAGGGTCATGATCTTGTTCAGCCTTTGGGGTTTTTATGTTTGTTAGTTGGCTTTTTTTTTCTCCTTGCAAGTTGTCTTGATGTGTTTGTCCTTTTTGTTTAATTTTGGGAACCGAGCTCTTCCTCCCTTTTTTTTCGTTTTTTTTTTAACTTATGAGTTTTCTTCAGTAGAACTGTAAAGGTTTAAAAAATAAACGAATTTGGTTGAAAATCCCCCCCTTTATCTACTGCATCTTTCTGGATTTTTCAGGAAACATTTTTCAAAGAAGATGATTTTGTATCCCTCAAGGGTATGCAATTTTTTTTCCTTTCGACGTTCGAATCGTCAAGGTGGGGGATTGTTAACAGGTATTCCAAACAGCGCCTCTGGTAGGATTATTCCCTCCCCTATTTTTGATAATAATAATGTCGAAATACTTGTTGTTGAAGTAGTCTTTAGAAATAGGAAATTTGTCTTGTCAACATATATGCACCACAGGGGTTTGACATTGGTCCCACCAAATCATTCTTTGAATCTTTGGTGTCACCAGCACTTATATTTGGGGATTTTAATCTGCATCACTCCATGTGGGGTTCATAATTTTCCAATGCTTTAAGCAATACGTTCGTTGAATGGCTTCAAAATTCAAACTTTATTCTCCTTAACACAGATTCCCCTACATATACAGCGTATACGAGAAATACTTCCATCCTAGATCTAACAATGTGTTCAAGCTCAATATAACATCAAATTTCGTGTCAAGTTATAGATTCGACATTCGAAAGTGATAACAATCCAGATGTAACAACATGAACGAATCTAGAACAGAGTGTTCGCCTCATTAAATCTATTAACTGGGAAAAGGTTATGGAAAATACTGGTCAAATCCTTTTTTCTCAAGACAATGCCATGTCTAAAATTATGTCTAAGGTTTCTGAAGAAATCAAAATTAATACCAAACACACTACTTTAAAGAATAATTCTTATCCTCCATGGTAGAACTCGCGTGCCATAATTTTTATTTGTTAAAAAAATTCAAAACGAAAGCAAAAAGACAAATTTTAGTTTCAGATTGGATAAAATACAAAAAATATACATCTAAACTCCGAAGGAGTATGAAGAGAGCTAGTCGTAACTATTGGGATTCCATTTGTAGTGAATATATAATTCTTTTTTTATCCGAGTTAGTTTATGTATTCCTGGGGTGTTCGTGTTGCGTTGCGAGTGCATGATCGGAATTGTTCTGCTTGAGTCGGAAGGCGGGAATATTTTTTTCGTGCATTCGAAAGTGTTTTTGTACTGATTTTTTGAAGCAAATAGTATTTGTTCTTATTTCCATTGTTTATTTGGAGTTCCTTTTTCAACTGGAGGTAGACATAGGACTTTAAAATCAGGTGAGACCTGTCCATTTCTTTTCTTTTTTCTTTTTTTTTCCTTTCGACTGTTTTTGAAATTTTGTAAATCTGAGCCATTCAAAGATTATTGTCGTAGAAGAGGATGCTAGTTTCTATCCTGTAAGCACGATGCAATCCTTAATGTCAAAAAAGTTCTTTAAGTGTGGTAAATCCACAAAAGAGCTGGTTTTACGTCTTGGGCAGAGTGAATATGAAGAAATTAAAATTGTAATGACAAATGCAAATCCTAAATCGAGAATTCCCCAAATGAATCCGTTTACGCTACAAAGCTTCATAAAAAAGAAAATAAATCGGCATGCAAATATATTAAACATGAAATTTACCCTCAAAGGGAAAATCATGTTTACTACACAGGATCCTGTTTGTGCAGCACAGCTACTCAGCTTAGATATATTATTAAACATTCCAGTTACGACAGTCATCATTTGGGAAAATATAATCTCTCGCTTTCTCCTATTTGATATCCCCACAAAAGTCTCACTGCTGGAAATTGCCGAAGAATTAAAAAATAATAATGAAATAGAAATTGTGGAAATGAGGCTATTCCTAAAACAAAATGATTCTCGGGAAACATCACCCGTCCTTATCACGAAACTAGGAACACGCTTGCCGATGGACATTAAGATTTGGTTCACAAATCAAAAAGTGCAACTTTTCATTGACAATCCGCGGCAATGTACAAATTGTTACAGTGTCATGCACCCTTCAAGGGTATGTGAAAATCAAAAGATTTGTTATCTGTGTGGCGACATTCAGGCAGACGTCTGCCAATCACAGCAAAAATACGTAAACTGTAAAGGCGAGCATTCAGCCACATCGAGAGGATGTTCATTTTTTTATTAAAGAAAAGGAAATCTTAGAGTTAAAATGTAAAAATCATATTACAACAGCTGAGGCTAGACGAATTTATATTCAGTCAAAAAAATCTAGCTACGCAGCAACTGTAAAAATAAATGCACCTATAAAAAATTTCGAAGAAATAATAAATGAAAAAATGGAAAATATGCTCAATAAAATGAATGAAAGAATCGACTCAATTATCCAATCAATTCAACTCAAAATGGAAGAACAACTAAACTCCATCCTCGGCATGCTCGAAAAATTGGTTGAAACTTTCTCGCGTAACGCAACCGTAATGAGTAATCCTGGAAGCGAAAATCTTTTTCCAACAAGAAAGAAAAAAAGCTTTAGAGAAGATTCGTAAAGCATCTGCTACTCCAATGCAATTGAATACAGGTACTCTTGGCTAATTCTTGGGTTTTTTTACTTTCTCCCCCCTTTTCTCTTGTGTGTTTTTTGTTTTCTCTTTTTCTTTTGTGTGTCTTTTTTCCTTTTTTTCACCTTTTTCACTGTTTTTTTTTTGTTGGTTTTCTCCATTTCAATGTCTTTTGTTCAATTTGCCACTTGTTTAAGTCCGAACACTTTTTTGCTTTTCGTCCTCCGCATCCTAAAATGGGTGTTGTTTCCTTTTTTCTTCTTCTTCTTTTTAACTGTCTTTGTAAATGACTTTTCTACAATGGAATTGTAGAGGAATTAAAGGGAAAAAACTGTGGCTTTGAATTGCTCCCTTTTCTACCTCTTCTTTTTGGGTCTTTCAAGAGACTTTCTTTTCCGAAACTGACATTTTTTTCTCATCCGAACAAAATTTTTACCGCACACACAGAAAAAGTAGACCGGGTGGTGGTCTCCTAATTGGTATTCCTGATAACATGTCCGGAAGAATTATTCCCAGCTAATTACAGAAGATTTTAATCTTGAACTTTTGGCAGTCGAAGTACAGCTCCAGAATACCAAATGTAACATTATTAATTTATATGCTCCACAAGGTTTTGATATTAATCAAGCAAAATATTTTTTTGATTCTTTAACTCCACCTACTTTCATCTTCGGTGATTTTAATTTGCACCACGCTCTTTGGGGAGCTACCCGTTCAACGGCTCTGAGTAACGATTTCGTTGATTGGCTAACTTATTCACATTTAATGATTCTCAATATAACTATTCCCACGCACATTTCTTTAAGAACTCAAACTATCTTAGATCTAACTCTCTGTTCATCTGATATTCATAATCAAACTTCTTGCTATGTAATGGATTCAACTTTTGATAGCGATCACAACCCAATTGTTATTTCCTGGTCGGGTATAGAAAATGTCAGTCGCAACTTAAAAACAATTAATTGGACGAGGATCAAGCAACAAACACAAGATTTTTTTAATAATACCAACCAATGTTCCATTGAATAAATTACGGTGAGCGCAACTAAGATAATAACCCAAAATACCTCAGTTAAACTATTGTCGCATAAGCCTTATCCTCCTTGGTGGAATATTTCTTGCCATAATTATGAAAAGCTCAATAAGTACTTTCGGAAAAAAGCTATCAGAACAATTTCTGAATCAGACTGGGTCAAACACAAAAAATATGCAAGTCGATTTCGTTTTCATGTTAAAAAAGCCAAAAGAGAATATTGGGAAAAAAATTTGTACAATATCTCGTAACCCAAAAATGTTCTTTAAAATTATAAATAAACTTTCCAATCACACAAATCCAAACTTTAAGCATAACAACATTATTATAGAAAACAGCCGATATATATGCGATCCTGCACAACAGAGTGAATTATTTGCAAAGACTTTTTCTAATCGAAATACAAATATTGAACCTATTCCCTTGGATTTTTCTGGAATAAATTCATTTCTCAATAGCAAATTCGAAATTTTGGAACTTAAGAGAGCAATCCACAAAACTAAAAATTCTACTCCTGGAGCTGACAGCATTCCGGCCATCTGGTTCAAAAATCTGAACAACGACCAACTTCAAATTATATTGAAACCGTATCAACACCAATTTGATTCAGCTGACATCCCTAAACAATGGAAACACGCTCTAATTATTCCGATTCCGAAACCTAACAAAGACAAAACCAAAATTTCTTCCTATCGGCCCATTGCTCTAACCTCTGTTTTTTGCAAAGTCTTTGAACGTATATTCACTCAACGCATTACTTACTACTTAATTTGTAACAAAAACCTGCACAATAGTTTACATGGTTTCATACCCTTCAGAGATAACCAAACTGCAGTTTAAAATATTCAGGCAAAAATCACAGAAGCTTGCGAGCAAAAAAATACTTCTTTGCTGTGAATCTTGATATAAAAAATGCATATGATTCTGTTCATATCGACAGCCTTATTTTTAAATGCTTACAACTTGGTATAACAGGCAACATGGCAAAGTGGTTGTTCAACTTCCTGCAAGACCGAACATTAAAAATTCGTAGGAGGCATTCCATTTCTAGAAACAGAACTCTGAAAAAAGGGTTACCTCAAGGCAGTGTTCTTTCACCAATTCTTTTTGTCATCTTTATGCATGATTTTCATGAAACCGTAGAAGAAGGGGTCGAATGTACTCTTTTTGCGGATGATATCTTTGTCTTCTGCAGCCATTATTCCTGGGAAATCAGTATCAAAAATACAAAATACTATGGAAAACATATACAAATGGTGCAATTATTGGAAACTAGAAATTACTCCAGAAAAAAGTGCAATAACTGAATTGTCCAAGAAAAAAATTACAAATTATCCACGCATCTCTTATGCGGGACACCCCTTAAAATGGAATGAAACGATTAAATTTCTTGGCATTCATTTTTCTAAAAAGAATCAAAACGCAGTTATCTTTAAAAATCTTAGAAATCGGGAACTTAAAAAGATAAATGGTCTCAAAATATTCGCATCAAAAAACTATGGCCCCAGAACTAAAGATATTATCAATATTACAAATAATAGTATTTTCAGCATATTTTTCTACGGTTGCACCATAATCAATAGGTTTTCCAAAACACAGTTTAAAGCATGCAACTCGATTCAAAGTATAGCTCTGAGAATTGCTTTAGGCCTTCCAAAATGGACTCCGAATATTGTAATTTTGAAAATTGCTTCTCAGGAAATTCTTTCAGAAAAAATAAAGCGACTAGCTTCCCAGTTTTTTATCAAGCAAATAGCTAATGGTGTACACTCTCCACTTCTAAAAGAACACTCCCCAAATAATCGGGAAATTAAATTAACCACCAAAGACAAAAAATGTACTTACCTTATTCTCAAGAACTTTAATGCTTCTACCAACCAATTTATCATCTTGCCGGAAAACCCTATAACTAGCTCAAATAACTTCAAATTTTTGTCACGGATTTTAAATTCCAAAATAAAAATCTATCTTTGATAGAAATTAATAGTTACTTTAATGAATGTATTCGGAATTGCTTTCCTGATCATTTTATTATTGCTACTGAAGCATCCAAAACTCTCTAGCACACTTCAATTGCTCATTTTTCTTCTAAACAAAAATTCATGTTTCGAGTTCATTCTGTGAATTCCATTTTTACTGCTGAAAGTTTAGCCATTGCTGAAGCATTGGAGGTTCTTGTTATTCCTGGAAAAGATTGTTTGATTCTTACAGATAGCTTCTCTGCTCTCACATCGTTGAAGAACATTTCGCTTCAGTCGCCAAAAATTATCCAACGTATAGCATCCAAAGTTGAATCTTTAACCAAATTAAATCAAAAAATTTCCTTCCTGTGGGTACCTGGTCATTCGAATATAACCTGGAACGAGCTTGCAGATCGCTTAGCCAAAGAAGTTACAGAAAATACACCATGGATTGAATGGATCTCTCCTGAAGACATTATTTCAAGCCTCAAGAGTGAGACATATCAGATCACAATCAATAATTATAGAAACAGTAAATATTTCATTTCTTTAGGTGTCATTCCAAGCATTGAAGTGCTGTCTCCCTGGTCCAAAAATCGGAGGGAAGATGTTGTCTTGGCCAGACTAATCAGCAAAACAATTATAACACCAGGATTGTTAAATCGTTTTAACCTTCATAATGATCCTCTTTGTCATGAATGTGATAGCATAAATGATATTGAACACATAATTCTCTCGTGCAAAAAGTATTCATATTATAGAGACAAATTGTGGACATTTCTTCAGATAAACACGATATCTCCTTCAAAAATGTTCTGGGTAAAATAACTGCAAACAAGGCCAATCTTCAAGTTTTTCTTCAAGCGTTGAAGCATTTGAACATCTTCTAATTTTTTTTACCACATTAAATTGCTCTGGCTTTTTGTACCTCTTCTTTCCATTGGAACTTCTGGAAATGTTCTAAATCTCATCAGCGGACTCACTGCAGCTTCATTCAACTGATTGAACAGACTTCATTAACTGTTAACTGACTGAAACTTCAATTTGCTTTTGTGCTTGCGCTCTCTCTTGTGTTTAATTTATATTTTGTTCTAAGTATTTGAAACAGGGGATAACAGCCATTGTTGCTATAAATCCCAATACCTTACTTCTTTCAAATTTCAAATTTCCATTTGTAGTATCTCTATCATTCCTCGAATGTTTTGTATCATGATTCGAAAAATCAGTAGCCACTTGCAACAGGAGATCAATATCTCCACCATAATTTTCCAAAATAACCGATATATTTCAAATCCTGTTCAGCAAGGTAAACTGTTTCTTAACTATTTTTCCAATAGCATATACCATGAACCTATCCCATTAGATCTAAACGAAGTATTCCACTCTTTTCTCAATAACCCAATCTGTATTCAAGAAGTAGAGAGAGCAATTCGCAAAACAAAAAACAGTTCCCCCGGTGCGGATGGTATTCCTGCAAAATAGTTAAAAAATCTAACAAAAGCTATAGTAGATAAACTTACAGAATATTTTCAAGATATTTTTTCCACAGCTAAAATCCCCCAAGATTGGAGGCTCTCGCTTATTGTTCCAATCCCCAAACCTGGAAAGGACAAATCAAGATTAGAATCATACAGTCCAATTGCTCTAACCTCAGTTTGTGCAAAAATATTTGAAAGGATTTTAACATATCGTTTAACACTCTTTGTTCTAGTCTTTGAAAAAATACCCCCAGATATTTTTGGATTCTTGCCACTTCGAGACAATCAATTGGCCATCTATAACATACACCGTGATATTTTGGAATCCCATTCAAAAAGAAACTTCTTTGTTGACCTTTATTTGGATATTAAGAGTGCATATGATTCGGTTTATAACGATGGTCTTATTTTAAAGTGTCTACAAATAGGTATTTCCGGTGACATTGCAAAATTCTTTCATCACTTCCTGCAGGATCGAAAAATTCAAATTCGTTGGAGAAATCAACTCTCAGGCTCGAGACCGATCCAGAAAGGGTTAGCACAGCGTAGTGTGTTATTCCTGATTCTTTTTGCTATTTTTATGTTTGATTTTCACGAAACTTTAGACGAAGGTGTAAAATGCTCAATTTTCACTGATGATATTTTTGTCTACTGTTCATATACTTCGCTCGACAACATCATGAGGAAACTGCAAAATACGATGGATAATGTGAAAAATTGGTGTGATTATTGGAAACTTTCTACTATATTCCCAGAAAAATGTACAATTGCTGATATTTCAAGAAAAAAAATTTCTACATTTCCTGATATCTCGTATGCCGGTTTTAACCTCCCATGGAAACCACACCTAAAATATTTGGGTTTCTTTTTTTCCAAAACAAAGCAAAACAATATAAATATCTGAAAGCTCAGAACAAAGGCGCATCAAAAAATCAACGCGTTGAAATCAATTGCTTTCAAAAATCATGGTACAGGAACAAAACAACTTGTCGAAATTGCCGACAACACTATCAGCAGTTTATTTTTCTACTTCTGCCCTGTATTCGACAAACTTTCCCAATCACATTTCAAAATTATAGACACAATTCAAACAATGTCTCTTAGAGTTGCACTGGGATTGCCAAACTGGACTCCAAACATAGTTTTGTTAAAGATATCGGGTCAAGAAATTCTTTCGGATAAAATCAAAAGACTTTTTCATTAATTTTTTTGAAGCATTTAGTTTATGTTTGCCCCTCCACCCTATCACATTCTCAAGAGAATCGGCTGATTCATCTAACGGAAGCAGACTCTTACTCGCTTCAAGAAATGCTTTCTAATTTTAGCATCAAATCGGAGCTTATCATTCGAGTTCCGTATGACCTTGGTTTCTTAATGAAGGACATCTGCGACACACATCTTCATACTTTTGATTTTCAAATCAAAAATCTACCCAGTTACTTAATAAGATCTCTTTTTGAAGATACTTTAAACACCACCTTCAAAGACTTCTTTATTATAGCTACGGATGCTTCGAAATCGCGGTCAATTACTTCCATCACTGGAATAACAGGCAGAGAGTCATTCTCGTACCAAACCCACCACATTAATACCATTTTTTCGGAGGAAGCTCTGACCATTTGTTAGGCTCTGGATGATCTTGTTGGCACTGGAAATGACATTCTCGTCTTAACAGATAGTCTTTCTGTTCTTCAGGGTCTTAATAACATATCTATAAGATCACCAAGAATAATTCTTCAGCTTGCACATAAAATTAATATGCGAAACAAATTTGACCAAAAAATCGTCTTTGTATGGACCCCAGGTCATTCCGGAATCACGTGGAACGAAAGAGTTGACTTGTTAACCAAAAATGTCGCTGAATCGGATCCTAAGATTGAATGGGTTGCTATGGAAGATATAGCCACCCAAATGAAATAGAATTCTCTGTTGGGACCCAGTCTAAATTTCCAAAACAGCAAATATCAAGAAGAACTTGGGAACATTCCCAACATTCAAACGCTTATACCGTGGCTTAAAAACAGGAGAGAAGACATAGTTATTACTCGCATTCTAACGCGAACAATCATAACGCCGGCTCTTCTAAATAGATTTGGTCTTCGTGAAAATCCACTCTGTACTACATGTAATCAAGATAACTCCCTGGAACATATCTTTTTCCAGTGCAGTAAATACAATAATCACAGACGTGTCCTAAGCCAAAAGCTTGCTCTAAATCATCAAATGTTCTCATCTTTTAAAATCTTCCTTGTTTCAATTTCCTTTTCAAAGACCCATTTACGTTTTTTCATTCAAATGCTTAAATGTTTTGATATTTACAAAATTCAGGCGTTGTCACTTTTTAAGTTCCCACTTTTCAATTTTTATACTTCCCCTTTCTGTTCAAAATCTTCATTTTTGGTCGTTTGCTACTATTTGTAACGCACAGTCTTGGCAGCAGTTCTGAAGAAGATTCCTCTTGTCAAAGTAGAACAAATTTCAAAACACTTGCACCCTTTTCCCTTTTTGTCTTAAATTAGATTCATCTTCAACTTAACGCCGGTCACTGCGTTAATGCTCTTGAGTTAAATCCTTGAGTTCAAACCTTTTCAGCGCTTTTTCTCAGAAATTAATTGGTTCTTCAGAACTTTGGATACTAGGGGACAAAGGCCATAGCAACTATAAGTCCCAAGAACTGAAATCAATCAATCGATCAATCGTAATGCTGAAACAGCAGTAATTTTTTTAATTGCAGATTTGTACACCTTTATTTAGCCCTTCTTTACAGAGGGAAAAAGAAGAAAAAGGAACTCAACGAAGTCAAACGAATTACGAGGGATATAACTTACAGAAAAACCCAAAATAAATAATTTAAAATTAGAGATATTCGAGAAATTTCTAAGATATAAAAAAATATAAAATATCGAGGAGGAAAAAAAACCACCTCGAATTATCAAAACCATTTGCTCTAAATAACTTTCATCTTACTTAACAAAATCATATGATTTAAATATTATTAATTGAGGCAGATATGGCACTAAATCTCTTTTTTTTTTTTTTTGGACGTGGGAAGGGAGCAAATGTGTATCTGTGTTTTATTTATTTGATCTACAAGAATAGAGTATTCGAATGCATTATAATTAAAATGATTTTTTTTGTCAGATTTCCGAATATTTTGTTCTAAATTTATATGTTTCAAATTTGTTTAAAAATCCGTGAGATCCAATCCCCCCTCCCTCCTTCGTTTTTTCATTGGCTAACTGACTCAAAAGTCGCCAATTTTCAGCTAACATAAGATAAAGTAAAAAGAAGAAAAAAAGAGCCCCCTTTTACAGAAATATGAGACATTCCCTGCACCTCCGAAAGGGTGTGACATTGACTTCTACCTTAACCTTATGTGGAGGGGATGGCATTATTTTGTAGAGATTTTTGTGTATCATAGTTTCCTGTCGTCCATTTCCATTAAAACATTTTATTCTCAAGAGATTTTTCTTTTGCTAAAAGCTTCAGCAATACTAACTTCAAGACACTCGAAAATTATTTAAAAATACAGATAGAGAAATACATTTTTTAAATCTTTGGCTGCTAACGGGACGTGTACTTCGTACTAGCCTTATAAAATTAATTCAAATAATTCTAATTAAAAGTAGTTTTTTTAATTGTGGTGAGGAGGCTGTATTTGGCCCGCATATTTTAGCTCCTGAGGCTGAAAAAATTATTCTAATGTAGAAGCTAGTATTTTCGTTTTCCATGCGAAATTTAAAAAAAAAGATTTTTAAAATCCATAGTCAAAGGGTTAAAAATTAAAAATTCTTTTCTCAACTACATAAATATTTATTCTCTGCTATTTTTGAATAATTCAAGGAGAACTCATTCTATATGTAAGTGTAAATTTTTTTAAAAAGTTGCGCAATTTATAACAAAATTAAAAAATAAATAAGGAAATGGTAATTTCAATTTTGGTGGCTTGCTATTTTCTTATCCCTTTGATATTCTTAAATAAAAAAAATATTTATGAATTCTTATTTAAGAATTTCTATAGTAAATAAGGGATATATAACTATTTGGATTGTCACAGTTGAAAAGTGGAATTTTATCTGGAGGGGTAAACGATGGACTTTATCAGTGTTTAATCTAGTGAATGACATTTAACTGGCGAATATCTTTAAAGGTCTCAAATTACTAGAAATTTTAAAATATTAGTCACATTAAATGCGTGTTATAACCAATGCATGTAGTGCGTAACAAGTTTGTGTAATGCATGGTGCATTTATATTTGTAATATTCAACTTTTAGATTGTTTCGAAAAATTTTCTATTTTATTTTTAATCTTTTTGAATTGGCAGCTGTAGATATTAGCATCATCGTGTAATATCATACCAGCGGGTGACCGAGCTCCGCTCGGAGAAAACAGGTATCGAAGCTAACTCGAATATTTAAATTCTCAATTGTGATTTATCAAAACAATACATGCCATAAGAAAATTTGTGAAACCATTGGTGAAAAGATAACCGGTCAAAGTGCACCATTGTAAACTATTCTAAAAAAATTCAAAATTTCATTAACAAATTTCCCTTAATAAAAAGCAGTGGAATTAGAATCGTACTTTTTTAAAAGAAAATTTAGTAAAAATATCAAAGTTTTCCTTATTTTTTTCTGATGAATGTTGAAATGTCGGTCTTGTCGGAATGTTGAAATGTTGACAGTGATTTGAAATCGAAATCAGTTCCTTAAATGCTTTTTTGGAAACCTGAATATTTGGAAATTGGAATTTTGAACGAATAAAAAAGAACGAATCTTTTTAGTTAACGAACGAGCGCTAAATTCAAAATTTCATTAACAAATTTCCCTTAATAAAAAGCAGTGGAATTAGAATCGTACTTTTTTGAAAGAAAATTTAGTAAAAATATCAAAGTTATCCTTATTTTTTTCTGATAAATGTTGAAATGTCGGAAATGTGGGTCGATTTTCGACTTGGCAACCATTCCTCGTATTATGGTATAAGATAAAATTAAAACTTAAGCTCCAAGCATGCGTTACGAGTAAAAGGGGAAAAATTATCTTATTAATATGTTGCCATCAGATTGACAAAAACTCAAATTTAAAAAAATAAATTATTATTCCGCATTAAAAATATAAAAATGCAATTTTCATCACGTGTCTGCATGAAATGAAATATATATGTGGGAGTCTAAATAAATCTTCCAAAAATTAGACTCTTCAGATAGCGGGATTTTAGTGGCGTGATGTCTAGGGGTTTTCTAATATTTACGGGTTAGTTTCTAAACCAAAATTAAAATAATACAAATGAAGGATGAAGAGACTTCTTTAGGAAAAATAAAAGAATTTATTTAGAGTTAAAGGGGAATATTTACAGGGGTAATATTTGCAGGGAAACATTAAAAAGGATTAAAACATGGAGATATTTAATAATCAGAAAGTTAGATTATTTCCTCTAGGAGGGCATTAGAGATGGGGAAACATTATGACTGAAAACATATTACCGCGTAGCCGCTGAACTTAGCGGGAATCGCTGACGCATGAAGACAGGCGTCTTCTCTGGACGAAAGTTAGTGAGCCTCTGATTCAAAGTTAATTGGGACAGATTTTCGAAAGACCGATAGGTGGCGTTGTTCTGGAATGCAAACTAATTAAAAATAATGTCTCTCTGGGAAATAATCTAACTTTTACAACTCTTGCTTTGGATTTCATATATCATCGGGTGTTGACAAAACAAGATGAAGGCAGATGTTGGTTAATTAAAATGGTTCTGTGGAATATCCTACAAAATCACCCTCTCCTGAAAGAGCTGGTCTCTCAGCTTTTACAGAACGTTGAGAGCTAATTTTTTTTTTTACATGATCTTACATTTTACTAATAAACTAATTTCAGTTACAATCATAAATTTGATGAATTAAGAATGTTTATGCAATAACCACAAATAATAATATTCTTAAAAATAACAAAATAAAATACCAGATGAAAAGATGTATACTCAATGTTCACAATTCCGGATCTAGAATAAAGCACATAAAAATTCCAAAATATTTTATATTGTGAACCTACAATTAACTAAATATTTAATCATCGAAATTCTTTAGAATAGGTTGATAAAAAATGATAAGAAACGATATGAAAATACGATAATTGTTGCAAACAAATATAATATAATTATTTGAAACGAGCTTTACCATACAATAACAATTTATTTCTCAAAAGGTATAATATGAGAAAGATGAAAAATAATAACTAATATTCAAAATTCAATTAGTATAAAAATGCTTCATTAAGTCAGCTGATGTGGTGGTAGAGTTCGGACCCTCGTGCTGACCGACTTTTTCTACTTCATACCTATCTTTAGAGTTCACTCTAGTTATTTTATAAGGACCTAAGAACTTCTGTCTTAGTTTTAGTCCAGTTCCAAATTGAGTCCTTTGGATTGCTACTAAATCACCTTCTTTGTATTTTGGAGCTCTTTTTCTTCTTTGGTTGTAAATCTTTCGATTCTCAGATTGTATGGTTTCGATGTTCTTTTTGGCATCTTTCCTTAGAAATTCACGTTGTTCTTGAAATTCTTCTGTCATTTCTTCTAATAGTAGGTCTTTGATTCGGATATCTTCCTTATTCCGCATTTTGGTTCCTACTAAAAGTTCGAATGGTGTCCATTTCGTGCTTCGAGATATAGTGCTGTTTAGTATTCTTTGTAATCTGTCGACATATTTATACCATTTGGTCGAGTCGTCTAAAGATAGCTTGGTAAGGACGGGAATCAAAGTTCTGTGTATTCGTTCTACCTGACCGTTTCCTCTAGGAACACCTGTTGCTATTTGTAAATGTTGTATGTTTTCTTCAGTACAGTAGTCGTTGAATAATTTTGAAGTGAACGCTGAACCTCTATCAGTGATAATTCTTACAGGGTTACCAAAGGTTTTCTGTTGTAGTTTTAACTTTTCTAAGGCAATTTCAGCAGATACAGTTTTGACGGGATATAGCCAAGTAAATTTCGTAAATGCGTCTACTACAGTGAAAATGTGTTGATAGCTTTTATTTGTTGAAGGTAAAGGGCCAATGAAGTCGACATGGTACGTACTTAAGGGTATGTCTTCTTTAGAAATAGGATTTAAGAACCCTTCTTTTTTGCCAGTTTTCTTATTAGCTAAGATACATGGAACACAATTAACGATTACTTTTTTGACGATGTTGGTTATATTTGGAATAAAAAATTCCCGTTTCACAATTTCTGCTGTTTTTGCTACTGAGAAATGACCGTTGTCGTGGATCATTTTAATCAATTCAGTTTCCATTGCTTTAGGAATCACAATTAATTCTCGACCATTTAAGTATTTGTAGAGTATACCGTTCCGTTCAAAAAATTCTTCAGATTCTCTTTTCTCTAAAAGTGACTTCAATGTTTGTATGCTATCATCTTCTTCTTGTGCTCTTTTCAACTTTGAAGTTAATGTATCATCACAGACCATCATTACTGGATAACGACTCAGAGCATCAACATGCTTCATTCGACTTCCAGCTCTGTGCTCTATTTCATAATCGAATTCTTCTAATTGAAGTGCCCATCTGGCTATGCGTGCAATTAGATCCTTCTTATGCATAGTCTTTTGAAATGCTGCACAGTCAGTTGCGATTTTAAAACGTTGTCCTAAAAGATAAACACGAAACTTTTTTAATTCATTGATAATTGCAAGTACCTCTAATTCGTAACTGTCGTACTTTTCTTCCGCGGAATTTGTCTTCTTCAACATGTAGTAAACTGGGTGTAATTTTCCATCGTCGGCTTCTTGTAATAAAATTGCGCCGTACCCTTGTTTACAAGCATCTGTATGCAGCTCCGTTCTTCTTCCAAACTTGTAAATATGCAAAAGTGGGCCTTCAGACATGATTTTCTTCAACTTCTCAAATGCTTCTTTTTGTTGAGTACCAAAAACAAAGTGGTTTTCTTTTCTAGTTAAATCGCAAAGTGGTTTAGCTATCTTTGAATAGTCCTTGATATATTTGCGGAAATAGCCGGTTAAACCAAGAAAACTTTGAACTTGTTTTATCGTTGTTGGTTCTGGAAATTTTTGGACAGCCTGTGTCTTTGCAGTAGACGGTTTAATAGTTCCACCTTCAACAATGTGACCTAGAAATTCGATTTTCTTTTTTAAAAATTGGCATTTCTTGAATTTAATTTCTAATCCGTATTTCTTTGCAACTTCGAACGCAATTTTAAGCTTTTCTAGACCTTCTTTCTCATTTTTCGCTGGGATTACGAGATCATCTAAATAAGTGATTACAATTCCTTTGCGGGTAAGATCTCTAAATATACTTGATACATAGCGTTGAAAAACTCCAGGACTTGTGCTTAGTCCAAAAGGAACTTTATTAAATTCATATTGTCCGTCTGGAACAATAAAAGACGTATACTTTCTACTATCTTCGTCAACATCGACGTGGAAGAAACCATTGCGTAAATCCAACGTAGAAAATACTTTTGCTTCTTGCAAAGTGTCCAAAACGTCTTCGATGAGAGGTAAAGGAAATTTATCTTTTACGAGCTTCTGGTTTAGCTTTCTGTAATCAACACACAATCTTGAAGATCCATCTTTCTTTTTTACAATTACGATTGGACTTGCGTATTCTGATGAACTCGGACGTATAATGCCTTCGTTAAGCCATTCTTCAATTTGCTTGTTTACTTCCTTTCTTTCTGTGAAAGCTAGTCTACGAGGAGGTTGACAGACTGGTTCTTCGTCTTTCAGGATAATTTTCATTGTAACATTGGTAGATGCCGTTTTTTCTGGCTTGTAGCCTTGTATTAATGTTTCAAGTTCCTTCTTAATTTCACGATTTTCAATATGGCGCAGATCTAGTTCTTGAAGATTTTCAGCACATATTTGCATGAGCAATACTTGATTCTCATATTTATGGAATTTAACTCCTTCTTTGGTGAAATTTATCGATGCTTGTCCCTAAAATATCTGATCCAATGACTGCTTCGAATTTTAATTTGTCTGTAGGTACAACATGCCAAGTTAATAAATAATTTTCGTTGTCCATTTTAAATTCACGTTCAAAGGAACCGATCGTTGTAACTTGTGCTTCACCAATGCCTGTGAGAAGCATTTTATTCTGTGATAATTTGGTTGGATCCCTTATCCTTCTGCTTGTGTTTTCTCGTAGCAAACTTACAGTACTACCACTATCTATAAGTGCCGTGATTTTCGTCTTTCCGAAAAATATTTCCTTAGTGCGTAAACCTTCTTTACCGTTGAGAGTGCAAGTTCCCTTTGATTCATTTTTCTCTTCTTTGGCATTTGGTTTGTTCGTGGTGAACGTATTTACTTTCTTCGGCGGTTCTTTGAATTTTTGCGACTTTGAATAATTCGTTTGAGCATGCTTGAATGCATTGTAGCTCGAGTGCTTTTCGTAATCTTTGTTGTAACACCTCTTCTGTGCGTTGTCTTGAGTTCTTTGACGAGTTTCGTACTTGGTGACTGGGAACCTCTTATCTGTTCTGTTATACTCAGATTGCATTTGAATCTTTAATTTTTCTAATTCAAATTCATATTTGCGTTTGCGTTCGCGTTCAGCGAGTTCGTCCTGCCTTTTTTGTTCCTCTAGCCTCATCTCTTCGAGGCGTAGTTTTTCTTCTCGTTCTTCTAAACGTAGTTTTTCTTCTCGTTCTTCTCGCTGTCTCTCCCTGGCTTTGCGATCTTCAACAATTCTTGTATGCAAGTTTTTTGTTAGGTCTTCGTCATAATTTTCACTACTAGTAATTAGATTTTTTAGTGTGGCGATGGTCATAGATTGATCAACTTCTAAATTTAATTGTTTGGCCAATACGAAAGAATCTTCGCGTCTACCTTTGCCGAGATATGCCATTTTAAAATTTAAATTTAAACTTAGTAAGCAATTAAAGAAATTAACGAAATTGTCGCGTGTTCAGATAGTAACAATAATGTCGCTATAGTATGGCAAATTTCGTTTTCTCATTTATCAAAATTCTTAAGAAAGAATAATATTGCACCAAAATACACTAAATATACGATAAAATATGGAAATTTCATTCATTCAGAAATATTTTAGACTAGTAACGTGAAAATTAGTTTAAATTATTCGATATTTTAGTTTGCCTATCTCAATTATTAATTTCAACTGAAAAACAAAACACTTTTACAAAAACATTTAATACATCAGTTGTCTCAATTTCTTGTAATAAAGAGAAAAAGAGTTTGAAAAGAATAAAAACTAAATAATAAAAATCTTATTTTAAAAACTGTAATAAAATTTTGCTAAAATGTAAAAAAGAATTTAATCATCAAAGTTCTTTAGATAAAACTAAACACTCTAACTTAAATATAAGTTAATTACTTCGCAGAAAGAACTTTATTATTACTATACTACACCATTAAAAGCAAGCACTTCTAAAAAACATTAATCAGATTCTAAAAAGGAACACACGTTTGAATGAGAGGCATAACCTAAACACTTAAGTAGCTCTTGACTTAGGATCAGTCGCTGAGGGCGAAAGATAAATACATTTTTAATGAAGCGTCAGTGAGGAAATCGAAACCGAAACTAAAGAACTATGGACATATGGCGAATGCCACTTAAGATACAATATAGAATAGGACGAATCAATTCGTTTTTTAAATGAAAATATAAAAGTATAACAATTCGAATCTTACTCCCGATTTCCTTAATGTTTAAAATATATACTTATGTAGTATATTATTATGCATCACAAATAGAAAAATAATATTTTAAAAAATATATACTCGCATGATACTTAAAAATATGATCACATAACACTTTAAAAATATATGAATTATTTCTTTCACACAGCTAAAATCTATTTCATTAACAAGGCTGAAGATTCTTCTTTAATGCAAATAATAAAGACAGTACCTCATATCACGACTTCTCGCTGGCGTTGTTGATGGTTTAAATGGTGGTTTCAAGATGATTTAGTTGAAGACCGAAGGAGACACTGCAGATCGCCGCTGTAGAAAGGATTTCTGAAGTGGACGTAAACTGTTACTTTTCATCTGCAGGACTTCTGAAGGGGCTTTGAATGATGATTCCACTTGGGTAGGGCGTGAAATGTGTTAATTGTTAGTATAGAGAGGCAAGCCGCGCGTTTAAAGATTCAGTCAGTCTCTTTTTTCATCTTAGGCATTAATCCAATTTCTTTTTGTTTTTAAAGGGATAGTAATTCAAAATAATCGGATACTTAAAGAAGACTTTTAAATCAATCCCGGCCGAGCCCCCATTATTTCTGTGGGAGTCTAAATAAATCTTCCAAAAATTAGACTCTTCAGATAGCGGGATTTTAGTGGCGTGATGTCTAGGGGTTTTTTAATATTTACGGGTTAGTTTCTAAACCAAAATTAAAATAATACAAATGAAGGATGAAGAGACTTCTTTAGGAAAAATAAAAGAATTTATTTAGAGTTAAAGGGGAATATTTACAGGGGGAGTATTTACAGGGAAACATTAAAAAGAATTAAAACATGGAGATATTTAATAATCAGAAAGTTAGATTATTTCCTCTAGGAGGACATTAGAGATGGGGAAACATTATGACTGAAAACATATTACCACGTAGCCGCTGAACTTAGCGGGAATCGCTGACGCATGAAGACAGGCGTCTTCTCTGGACGAAAGTTAGTGAGCCTCTGATTCAAAGTTAATTGGGACAGACTTTCGAAAGACCGATAGGTGGCGTTGTTCTGGAATGCAAACTAATTAAAAATAATGGCTCTCTGGGAAATAATCTAACTTTTACAACTCTTGCTTTGGATTTCATATATCATCGGGTGTTGACAAAACAAGATGAAGGCAGATGTTGGTTAATTAAAATGGTTCTGTGGAATATCCTACACACACACACACACACACACACACACACACACACACACACACACA
>JAOUZG010002851.1:1130920-1162244 GCA_026289955.1 Argiope argentata | reverse complement strand
ATATATATATATATATATATATATATGAATATTGATATAGATGGCATATTGGCTATAGATGGCCGCACGTTACCACTTGAAAATTTAAGTAGCCATTATGGCGAACTAATAAAGTTTGAAAATATCCTATCTGTAACTCCGAACTGCTCAACCGTATCGCTTCAAAACCGGCGCCAATCGATTCCTCGTGGCCCAAAACCCCAGACCCCCAAGTTTACCGGAGTTTATTAATCCTGGGGCGATTTTCGACTTGACAACCATTCCTCGTATTATAGTATAAGATTAATAAAATTTTAAAGTAGTCACTTTTGTATTTCTATTTGCTGCTATCATGGATATTTATGAAAATCTGCGACTATGTGAGTTAGAGGTCAAACTTCTGTCCTCGGGTACTCTGGGGTTCATACCCTCTGACACTACTGCACCCCTTCTTCCATTGTAAAGCGAAACTCAAGAACAACGACATCAATTGTAATTATTTAATAAACAGTAACCAAAATAATTTTTTTCAGTGTTAACCTAAGTAGGCATTGATTCAAAAAATTGTTTTTTATATTATTTGTTTTGTTAAAACAATGCCAAGTTATTGTCTACAGTTTGAATACATTTTTCATACTTCAATGTATAAACTAAAACTTGTAATCACTGCTGAAATGTTTTTATTATTTAAATATGTCCGTGCATTGAATATTCAATGACCTTATGGAAATAATTTTTAAATTTGTCAATTCAGACAAAAATACGTGGGAAAATTTATAAGAAATTAGAGGGAAAAACACTTCAGTGATTTAAAATTCAACTTCTACTTTTTCTTGCATCTTGAATTTTGTTGTTCGTAAGATCCCTTTTAGGTTGCATTTTATTACAGAAAGAATTGAAATTTTTTTCGTGCTGTATGGATACATTATAATTAATTATATCCTCTTGAAAACTTCATTAACTATGCCTTACTTATTGAGTCTAGAAAAAAATTTATAAATCAATGCATTTATAAATTTTTTGTATAGAAATATTGATCAAGGAGTTTGAATAAATTTATTCTAGAACGTCAGTGTTGAACTCCATTTTCCCATTAAATTCCATTTTTCAATTCTGTTGTTCCATTTTTCAACTAAATTAGTAAAATACAAAACTCTAATTTTACATTTTTTCCCACCAGAAAATTAAGAAGAGTGGCCTTTTGAATTGCAGTTGCTTCTAAATTCGGTGAATCAGCAGGCCTGGCCCTTCAGAAATTTTTTCTTATACTCTCTAATAAAGAAGTTATTCCTGATCTGTTCGCTTAAAAAATTATTGATTTAGTGCAAAGGTGTGATGGCAATGGATGCTCAGATTCTTATTTTCACAGCCCCACTCACGGGGGTTTTGCACTTCGTAGTATAGTAAAGTAGGGCTAGTATTCATTCTGCGCGCCTTTTTCGAACTGATTCAAACCAAAATTTAAAGGAGAGCAATTTTAATAGCAAAATCACATTACAAGTTTATTTTACCTAAATTGGTGCTTTTTTTTAATTAGATCGTATTCACATGTTTGCGAAAGTACGGGCCGAAAGATAGTAATACATTAACAGATTTCATTCAAAATTGGATAGGTGCCTGTGCTGAAGATGCCAAACCCAAGGATTACATTTGTTCATCCAGTTTGAGCATTTTGGTTATCGTATTCACAAGCACTTGGGTAACCAGATAGATTGCCTTCGAAGAAATTTCATTTAGAATTGTCAGATATCTACAAATTTGGTTATCACAATGCTATTAACTAACTTGTTCCATCCGCCAATTCCATTTTTTTTCTCTTTTTTAAAAATATATTTGTCTTGTGTTCACAGACAAATGTTATTTCAACAAGTTATGTAAAAAAACAATTTTTTAAAACCTATTCCTATTTAGGCCAACAAAGAAAATTTTAATTCAGTTCCTTTTCCTTAAATATTTACAACTGTTGTTCCGCTTCATAACGGAAGGACGGGTGCAGTAGCGTCGGAGGGTACGGACTCCTGAGCACACGAGAACAGAAGTCTGATTTCTAGCTCACACAGTCAAAAAGCCTTTTCAGGAGCGGACTTCCTTCGCGCATTTCATTCACTCATCCGCAGATCGTAATTTAGATCTGGAACAGAGAACGACCATCTCTTACCCTGCGCCCCCATCGGTATTACTTTCCACATGGAGGACTTTGAGACCAAGACCGATTTAACCTCATTCACACATGGAGAGACTTAGGCTGGTGGGTTCGAACTCACAGCCCAAGGGATGCGAATCCAGCTCCCTACCGACCAGGCTATACCTGCACAATCATCACAATTACTATGAATAATTGATCAAAAAATTACACTAGCATTGAATTTTCAACGGCAACGAAAAATGCATGGACTTTCTACGCCAGTTGGGGCAAAGCAATACAGATTAGAAATTTTTAATTTTCTTTATTCTGTATTTCTTTATTCTGTATTTTGTAATTTTCTTTATTCTGTAATTTCAAAAGTTCTTCAAAATGAATCCGAAAAGTAGATTAATCAACAATGCTTAATTTTAAACGCACCAAAAGTTAAGAAAATAAACAGAATCGTTTGAAATAATCGACCGAAAATATGTTAAGCTTAACCTCATTGGTATGGAGGAAATTGAATTCGTTACTTTATTGGTGGCTGGGAAATGGAAGATTTTTGGCGAGAAAGCTAGTTTTTAACGAATTAATAAAAAATGAATGAATGAATATTTGAAAAAAAAACTGTATAAGCCTCGAATGTTTTCCACTGCAATATTAAAAAAATGTATTATAATCTTTATTAGCATGCGAAGACTTGTTACTTCTTTCTTACAAGACCAGTCACTTAGTTTTTGAAGTCATTTTAGCATGTAAGAGTTCCATTTTTATTTCTTCAAAGAACCTCCAATATTTCCTAACATTACAATAGTCTCTCTCTATTTTTTAATATATTAAAAGGGTTAGTTTAAGAATTAAACCTATGTCACTTCATACACCTTATAATATCAATGAAAATTCTATAAATGTTTAAAGAACTTTTACGGAAACATTACTCGAAAATTCTGAGATTCGCATTTATAAAATTTTTAGTGGTTTTTACGGTACCTTAAGGGATTCCAGTTATACTGAGAGGAATAAAAATTTCATCCCATATGTGGAATATAACCTTCCCCAATATTAGAAAAACGTAAAATTGCAATGGAGATTAAAGGGAGTTCAATTTAGATGATTATGTTAAAAATTTATTTTTTATCATGTCAGAACATGATGTTTTTTTGGGATGAGGTTTGTGGCATCAACAAAAATCTGTAGGCAAAAAATAAAAGATTCATTATCTGCTAGCAGATAATGAATCTTTTATTCATTATCTGCTAGCATTATCTGCGGGCATCTCAAAAAATCAGCTTTTAATACCGCGTCGCCATTGCATTTACAAAAGCTCCGATTTAAAAAAATAAGTTAATGACTGCAGCCAATAAAACCTAGAATAACGTTATTTTGAGCACATGATGATATGAAATGAAATAAATAAGAAATGTGATATTTTTGTAAACAATAAATGCGAGACAAAGTTTTTTTTTTTTGGATAGTTTGCAACACTAAAGTGAATCATTCGATGAAACAATTTAAAAGAATAAAAATATAATTTAACTTGCACGAGCACGTGGTGTTTGGCCGTTCAAGAAATGATGTTCTTACACGACACATTGAAATATGCAGAGCAGATTTCATTTTAATCTTTTATTTCGGTATTGCTTTATTCTAGAAATAAATTAAAATTTCGCAGAGGAATAAAAACATTGTAAGCAAATTCAATGCGTGTATTTACCTTTTTAAGATTGAATTTTAATTTTTGTATGAAAAGGAAATTAAATAAATTAAAAATATTAATTATGATTTAATATATCTGGTGATTATTTTTTTAATATATTAGTTGTTTACACAGTTCTGACAAGAAAATTTCACTGAATGCAAAACAATGTAAATTAATTTGAATATCTGTGTAACCGCAATCTGCCTCTTTCACTTGGAGGGTAGAGCGACGGGCTATTTTATTTCAGGAGGCTCGTCTTCTGGAAGTGAAATTTTCAAGCATCCAAAGGTGATCTTCGTGGTTATTCCGTCACCCGCGTCCTCTAAGTTCACACTCTGAACTGCACTATCCTCTCCGCAGTCAACTAAGGCGTTCTTCCTCTCTTCGCTTGTCACCTGGAATCTCTCCTCGATTCTTTCAGGGTCTTTGAGTTTTGAGCAAGAGATTGTCGCAGCCTGTACATGAGCATCCATAATGCAAAGGGATAACCCTAGGGGAAAATACAATTGGAACATTTTGTATAACAGCAACTGAATTTTGAATAATCTACAGACTGTACAGAAACTCCCTAGGTATAAAGGTACTATGTTTCGGCAACCAAGAATTAATTGAATGTTGTACGTTTATCCCACGGATATGCATTAAAACATGAGCGAAATGCGAAAGTAATGAAAAGACAAAATATTTAAGGCACTAACTGACGTGCTTAAATCGCACCGGATAAAATTACACTAAACTATTCTCCGTTACTTGTTCGTCCTCTCGCGTGTCATGTTATGCAGTTTCCGTTTAACCATTCTGTTCAGCTTTCATTGCTTTAAAGTATGCGAAGCAAGTCTTGCAATGTCCTTGAACAGCAGTGCCGTTAAATTATTAAGGAAAGTCTGTCCAATAAGTGTGAGGGAAGGAGTTCAGCCACTTCGATAAGGAATAACGATATATTGTTCAGCATGGAGGTACGAAAACATAGTTAGAGTAACCGAAACATACACAAAAGCAACACTCGCAGACACCACAACAACAAATAAGCGGCAAATATTTATGAAGCAACAGCAACAGGAGTAAGTAAAAGAGAAAAACTCGTTTCAGATAAAATACGAATTCATTCGTCGTTCAGCGACATTGGATGATCGTGCAATCTGATTTTGAGAAATTGAAAATTTATAACAATTAAACACATCACATAATAATTAAATAGATGCCTTTGCATTTTTGTGTATGCGTATTAAAATGTGGCTGGAATACGAAATACAAAGTTATGATTTGAAAAATACAAATGCCAGTTCCAAATTCTTACCATATTTTAAAAATGGGGAAATGCTCAAAAAATTTAGTGAAGTAATTAAGTTCCTTTGAATTCAATTGCAACAATCGAAAGCAGTCTACAAATTATTGTTAAAAAGGGAATTCAAACATTTATTGAGATATTTCAAGAAAAATTTATAGGGAAATTAAATTAATAACGTAATTAATTCCTATTAAAAAGATAATTGTTTGTTCATTAACATTTTCGTAGCCGTTATTTGTACTCCAATTATTTAAGATTTTATTAAAAAAATGAGCAGATATGCCCTAATTTGGCTCCATTATTACTATGCAATAAGGTTTACTTAATTTTGTAATTGGGACAATTAATTTTCAAAATTGAAAATAGTTGTTGTTTGATCATTTAATTTTAAAATTTCCCCATAATGGCTCACGCCGTTAATGTTCGTCATTAAAGACGAGTAATTGTGGAAATCAGACGGATTTTTTTATAATTTTTTTTGTTTAGAAGATTTTATAAAGAAAGGAAGAAGCATGGAGATTCCATTTCTAGAGACTCACTTGTAGGAGGGAAGTTTGGCAGGGCGAGAACAGTGCAGGAGAAAAGCGAACAGGTGAAATGAGCTAGTGCCTGACAATGGATTAAAAATCGGTTCTCATCCGCCCCGCCTACCAGCACCCTTGCAGGAGGCTCTTCCTTCGAGCGCATTCTATGTATTCGCGTTTGCTCCTCGGGAGAACGAAATGAAACATCGAACGAACATCGTTCATGTGACCACCCCATGGTACACTATACGCTTGTGTGCTTTGCAAGGCTGGGCGATGACGGAACTTCATCAACGCGATATGTCGTCCAAAGCGTATCGATATTTTTCGATGCACTGATATCTATTTATAGCTATTATTTGAAGTTAGAAAGGGCATCTATTAACATATCAACTCATCAGAGCAGTTCTAAATAAAAAGAAGTATCAATTTATGTAGTAAAAATGTCTGTTTTCTTTTGAATAAAAATAGTTAGAAACTGCGATAAATTCTGTTCAATAAAGTACGTCGATGCTAAAGTAACGTCTTCGTGTAACAATTAATGAAATAGCGTTTAAAGCAAGTTTATTTATGTATTAGAATACGGCAGTATTCATAGAAATATATAAAAAAAACACATTCTGCACGAGGGACATTAAGATTGAAGAGCAACAATAAATAAATAAATAAACACAAACCGGTAACCGAAACGAAATAAAAAAAAGCAAATTAATCGTGAATATTAATTTCCTTATCGCGATTTATCGATAACTATTATTCAAGATCGTGATGTCGATAGATCGATACTCTTCAAAAACTGGCATCAAAAAATCCAATTTTAAAAAATATCTTTTCCTTCGATAAACCGGAATTATTCATGTGTACAGCTCTTGCGCTTTGCACATGAATTTGTCTTTTTCGTGATAAATTGATAAAAATTTCATAATTATATATCTAGCATATTAAAATCGCCATGAATTTGAAGTCCTAATGCATTTGTATACAATTGCGTCCTAGATTTTCTGCTATGGTCGAAATCTGATGCGGCATCTCAAGGTTCATAGTAAAAAGCTGATACTAACAATCCTCTTTTGTATGCCGGACTTCATAACTGATTTTGCACACAACACTTCAAAGAAAAACGTGAAGTTCTTACTAGTGATGATCTCGTTTTCGTCCGGGCACTTGGCATCCAGGGTGAAGCCGCCATCAGACGAGGAAACAGCGTGCTGGTGCTCCTCATCTTCGTGCAGTTGCTCGCGCGCATTCGCACAGGAAACGGCCAGAGCGTCCCCGAAAAACGGGCTCCTCCTGCAAGGGATCGGGAAGATTGAAAGAGTGGCAGAGTTTCAACAGGTTCACTTTCAGAAAAAAAAAATACCCAAAAAGTAGATTCAACGAATTTCATTCAGTAATTTGGCCTTTTGTTTATCGAATTATAGTATAGGAATTTTATCATGATGCGTTTAAAAAGCTCCAGAACAGTTCGTTGTTGAAAAATGAAAGAACGTTCACACTGTTCATTTTGTGTTTGTTTAAAGTAATGTGGAACTTTTCTTTGCTATCGCTCACGCGAAGATGAAAAAATGGACCAAGAATTTATTTTTACTTTATTATCGTTTCCAATGCACTTGGGAGTCATAATTTTTAATCAAAATCTATTCCGTGTAAAAGTTCCGAGGAGAAAATTAAAAGAAGGAACTTTTTAGAAAGCATCTAATTTTGATATTCCAACATAGATTTTACGATTCGGTAGAACTAGTAGACCGTTGCATTGCCATGAGAGAGCGCTTGTGATTTTTCTCCCTTAGTTGGAGCTTTTGAATGCCGGCTTTGAATGGTCGATCACTCCATACTCTTCGCTTAAAATGGCATAATTCATACACATTTGTAGAATATTTGAAAACATTTCAGAGCATTTTGAAAGTAGTAATATATTTATAGATTTTTTTTTTGTGAATTTAAACTTTCTAACATTTCTTTATTTCATCATTCAAGGAACCGTACCAACACCACATATAAACAAAAGTGACATATAAGCGAATAATTGTCAAAGTGCAATGATTTATACAATGCAGCCGCACATCATAATGCAACATTTTCTTAGTAGGATTTCATCTTCATTTCAGTGGAGCATTATGACCATAACTGCAAAATAATAATAATAATAAATCATTTCAAAATTTCAAATGCTTTCTTTTTTTGCACATAACACTTCTTTAATAACCAATACAGATAAAAGTACAGGATTTTTTTAAAACTGACGGTATTCTGAGATCTCTGCGGCTTGAACTATTCAGCCAAAAAGCCACCAAATAATGCACGAGGATTATTGACGGCATGGAATTAAGATAGTTTCTCTTGATTGTTTTTCAACATTATCTCTTTTATTATTCATAAATAGCATTTTTTGCTGCTCGTGACAAGTATATGTATCACGATTAGAGCAGGAAGTGTATGGTTCCTTACGATCCCATTGCTTTCATCAGGAAACTGGAATCTGGACAGGACAGTTCAGCTTCCACTCCGTCTTCATCGCAGTTCTGAGTTGCACCTAAAAGGGTTTTAAATTGTAAATAAAAATTCAAAACAGATGAATTTTTAAAACAGATTTAAGTAGCAGTATTACTTCTGTACACCAAATATCCCGCTAGACATTACACAGTGTCAAAGTATTCCCAATTAAAACGCAGCATACACAACTTCTCATGAAATGCTGTTAAACATATTAGCGTGTATCATAAATTTCCTTATATATATATATATATATATATATATATATATGCTGTTTACGGTTGATGATTTAATTCTTTACGGGAATTTTGTTCGATTATCCACAGAAATTACTTATTCCTAAAATTATCGAGGCTTACTTTCAAGATATTCTTTTTAATGTTTTTTTTATTTTTTTTATGGCTCAGGATCGTTTATCATGAAGTAAATTATTTTAAGTGATTGGAAAAAATAATTGCTGAAGGGAGCAAGATTTGGCGAGCGGGGAGAACGAGACAGGATGTCCCAAAAAAAATAGTAATAGCTTTTCTCTGGCAACCAGTGCAGTTAATAATGCAGTTTCTTAATGTGGTGATGAAAAACGTTGGATTTTCAGCTGTAGCGGATGTTCTGCTAGGAGGCTTTTAATCTTTGAAAAAGATTACATCATTTGGAAGAATGTGGTGTTTCAATGCAAGCAGAAATTTCGTAGTAGACTACAGCTTTATTATTCCACGTGATAGAACAGGGGTGGACGATCGTCCGGTGAACCAACGACACATTTTAGGATGACCGCTTTTACTAAGATCTAAGAGTCATGCGCTAAAGGAAACCAATTGTTAAAATCATGCGCTATCCAGTTGGCGATGTTGATGTGAAAGAAATAACTGAAAATATAAATGATATATTCTCTTTATCTCTTGCGGAAAATGGAAATTTCACTCCTTCAAAAGAAAATAATTTTAAAAGAAAGCGGTTCAGAATGCAAGAATAGCTTTTTGATTCTCATGGATCAAGTAAAGTATCCTAATTTATTAATTTCCATTTCATTCAACCTCGTTCTTTCGCTTTCCCCACTGTGTGAATCTATAATTACCTGAGGTGTGAGTAAATCTAATCTGTGTGAATGGAATGTAATTAAGAAAGCACATCGTTCCCGTCTCTCAAACCATTACTTAGAATCCAATGAAAGATTAGTCATTATATACCGAGATATTCTAGATGGGCGGACAGTACGTGGACTAAGTCTTCTACTAACTATAATTGTGAGGACTAACTTTAGGTGAAAACGATTTATTTTCAAATGTATTTTGAGTTTCTTGATATTAAATGCGCCATTTGATATTATTATGTTATGTGGCTATTATTATTATGTTGGCATCTTGCTATTGTTATTACATTTGTAATTATGTATATAAGCAAATTTTCCGTATTTATTATTAAATTGTAATAAATATTGTCGACTATTTTGTTTTTTCCACCCCACCCATGCTAATGGACGGACGGACCACATTTTGTAAAAGTTAGTAGTACCTTGGAAAAGTCAGTCCACCCCTGATACAGAGGAATGAATTCTATTTGGGTGAAGTCCAATCTTCTCGTCAAATATGAAGTGTTCTGCTCTTGGATCAATTCCGTTTTTCGATGCTCATTTTGAAACAAAGCGAAACCTTGTCTGTAATGATAAATTTTTTAAAGAAAAAAAATCTCTTTCATACTTCTTGATTATCAAATTACGACAGATGGACTTTGCAAAGCAATTGGAGTTAAATATAAACTTGATGTCTAATGTCATATCTCCTCCTGATAGGATGACTGTGCATCCATTGTCCTGAAAAGGTTCTGCAGATTATTTCGTTCATTTAAAACTATTTTTACAAGATCCGTATCAGTCGCAGCTAGAAGACCAGAGAGGTCTTCATCTTTCAAATCAAAATTGGCAGCTTTAAGTCTCTTAAATCTGAAATACGAGTTTGGACAATCATAATTATAAAGCACCTCTCTTACCTTTTTTAAAGCATTAAAATGTTGCAAATGCTTCCTTCAGCTATCCATAATGATTGGCATTGGGAAATGTTTTGAAAGAATTCTGTGTCCCTGACAAAATATAAGATGACTAAGGCTAAGATGATCTACAGTAAACGGTATGCAGGTAATATATGTGTTTACATATATATAGCCAGTTCTGTACATTCGGTTCAATACAGTGATAACTAAATGAACATAAGTGTTGAACATGTCAGTTAGTGAAACAAACAGGTGAAGCCCGTCATGTTTACAGATGGTTGATTAAACCTCTCGGAAGTGCATTCGACAATGTCATCCGCACAAAACTTCTTTCATTCAGAAATAAATTCTTCAAAAAAAAAGTACTCAATATGGATTAAAATCTGACACTGGCCGATCCTTTATATGACATAACGATGCGTTTCCTCGCTCATTTTGCAAAACATTGCTCATTTAGAAAGTCATTTTTTAATCATTTCGTTTTGCTCTTTATCTGAATCATTACCTATTGGAGGCGCTTAATAAACGAAATATGCCTATGATTTTTTTAATGAAACAAGAATTTATAAACAATTTGGAAATTATCTTTTTAAAACGCTTGAGAGTAACAAGGGTTGAAGCATAAAACATTCTTGTAAATAATTTTAAGCATGATTGGGGGAACCTGAATATGCAAATTAACAGCGTAATGTTATTAAATGTTTCCAGAAAATAAGCATTTAATTTCCAGTGTTCTATTGCAATCAATACTTTTATCTACGCTTGTTTTATCAATATTAATTGTTAAACTTACCCAAAATTTCCGATTAAAGGAAACAATATGCCTCACAACTGTAATGTATCGATTATTTATTCGTAATTCAATATTGAAATAAAATCAAGGATTTTGATTTCTCGTTTAGTCTCGCTTCATCACTAATAAGGGTCAATCTAAAAAAGCATTAATTGTTTTTAGAGCAAAATTACAGCACGGACGGATTCAAATGAAAGTTTAAATAAACGAATACAATAATAGATAACTTATTTCAACAATTGCATACATTAAAACTGTCCCTAAATCCTTTTCCTCATTAGTCCTGGCTTATTTTGAGCTGATTTTACTCAAATTCTATATATGAGGAATGTTCATGAATGAAGAATTCTATACACGAGGAATTCTGTCAAATTCCATACATGGGGATATTGCAAAATCTGCTAAAATAGGAAAAATTTAAGAAATTTCCAAAAATGAGAAAAATATATTTTTTTAGAATTACGAATGTCTATCTGTCTGTGAAAACAGTAACTCAAAACTGATTCGAGCGAGACTGATGACATTTATTTATAAATTTGTAGATTTCTATCAAATATTTAACGAAATCCATTTAGTGGAAGTCTGCTTATCCGGTTATCCGAGTACAAATGAACGCGGCTTCTTCAAAATTTATAAAGCTAGATCAATAAAATTTGGCAATTAAGTTTAGCACCTAAAACGTAGATCCATAAAATTGGATTGAAATCCCTTTAAAATCTAAAATTGGATTGAAATCCCTTTAAAATCTAAAATTTGGATTGAAATCCCTTTAAAATCTGTTTTTTGGTCTATATTTTCTCATGCATGTTACTCAGATACATTGTTACTTATGTCATATATGGCAACATATATACTCGGCCTATATATGTTCTCATGCGATAACTGAAAAGCGCTCTGATTTAGCATGTGATCTTTCCATTGCACTTGCAGCGATTTTATTCAAATTTTAGTCACAATTGGTCGAAAAAAAGGTTAGCCAAACTGCATATATTCGGCTATTTCTGTATCACTCAATTAGAGATTCATCACCAAAGATAATTCACTACACTTAGTAGAAAACGCTTGATTCTTGCTAAAAATAATATTTCGTCCAGTGACCTGCATTTATGACAGAAGTAGCAGTCATCTTTAAGATACTGCGAAACAATGAATAATAATAATATAAAAAACTGAATATTCCCTGCACTCATGCTGTGGTACAATGTCAGAATTTTATGCAGGAGAGACAATTTTCTTTCTTAAAGAGCATCCGTTAAAAAGGTGATTAGTCGACACATAATTTTTTCCTTAAAATTTATGAAATGAAAATGAATTAGAAAAGAAAATTTGTTTGGTGGTAACTTACTTTCGATAAAGAAATAACCAGTAAGGATAGAGCATAGAACTTCAAACACCCAAAGCTTCATTTTTTAAAACTTAACGATAAGAAGAAAACAATTTGAAAAAAATATAAGCATACACTCATTACAATCCCTGACTTTTTGAAGAATTCCCAAATCGTTTCGAACCTTTCATTAAAAAAAAGTAATTCAAACTCTGTGATCAAATGATGTGACTCGATTGTTTGATTATCATCTGACGGAAGCTTTTATTTCATTTGCACAAAACGGGGGGATAAACTTTTTTCCCTCTCTATTCCTGATTAAACGGAAAATTCTAAAAGCTACTTTCGATTGTCGTGATTCTATGGTTATTCACCTGGGAATTTTAATTTGAAAAACGTTTTATTTTTATTTTCAAGAACACAAAGCGTGAAAAGGGAAAGTACTGTAATAGTCAAATTATTCTAAATTTTGTTGAATCTTCGCGATTAAAATATACTAAATCTGAAAAAAAAAATTAAAAAAAATCATTTCCGTTTGACTGTAAGCAACATAACTCAATTTGATTTAAACGAAAATAATTTGATATGAGAGCTTAGAATCAAATATAAAATTTTTTGAGCTAATTGGAGCTGAATTCTTGAAGAGAAAATGTACAAGATATTTATAAATCTTTAATAGCTAGATAATATAGTACACTATTTATCACTTAAAGTATAGATCTGTATCAAGTTTTAAACCACATTTATCAAGAGGCAGACCACTTGTTTTCATTCAGGCATGATAACACTATAATCCAAAGCACAATGATTTTAAAAAAATTGGTGTTTAATCTTTTATCTGAAACTGTAGTTCTATGTTGAATTTTGATTTTAATCTGCCAAGAAAGGCTTCCATGCTGCATATTCAATATTTTTTAATGTATTACTACGCATCAAACGCTCATTAACAGGATTCTGAAATCTTACTAGTTTGTTCTTTTTACAGATTTTTTTAAAATCCGTATGTATGTTTATAATAAAGATTAATGTATGTGCTCGCCAAACCGTTCGGCTTACAAGACCTACTATTTAGCATATGAATACTTTGGTGGTTGGAAATGTGCATCTCTTAGTTATTTAAAAATTTTAATTAATAAACAATTAAGTGAAATTTTGGAATTTTTCCCTCTGAAACTTTCGAAAATATTGAAACACAAAATTGATTTCAATCAGCTAGTAGGGTGCGAGTATCTGCTAATAAAATGAACTAAATAATTTTATTTTACGTAACTTGAATACAACAGGTTGTCTCAATAAATGCTCCCATGAATTACGAATTTTAAATTTGTACATATGTCTTCTGCCATTGGAGTTATATTTACCAAAATATTCTTAAGACCCCAATCTTTTAAATAAAATTTTTTGAACTCCTATAAACTAAATCAATCACTGAAACAGACTGATTTATGAAGTTTGAATTTCTCTATTCCATAGAAACTAACGCTTTTAAACCACTTTCTCCACCGTCTCAGAGAAGAGACACCGGCTCTCTGCCAGGGTTTCTCGACAGGGATTGGGCCAATGATTATGAGAATGTGGATTGGTCAAAAATTGGTACATGAAAACTTCATAAATCTATCATATTCGATCGCAGGAGATAGAAACGTTTACTTATTTATCTAAAAGTGTAAAAAGAACCGTGTACAATTTAAATTTCATAATGTTTTCATAAGTAAATTCATTGATAAATAAAATAAAATGTTTTTATTTACGTTTAACATTTTGAAAAGAAAACTAAAAATTAAATTTTACGATGAATCAGCGAAGTTTTTGTTGAATAATTCTTTAAAATATTATGCAAATTACGAAAATTATTCTTCAATGCACACACAACTTAATGCCTAGCGACCCTGCTTTCAATTTTCATGCCTGAAAAAAAGACATGGTTGGTTTCAGTAAATTATTAATTAATTTTTTTCAAAATTAAGATGTACCTTTTTTAAAGAAAAGTTACATTGTTGTTTTAAAATGTAAATCTGAAATTCATCGAAACGGGGTGAAAATTGAGTGCATGATTTGAAGGATTCTAAGCTAATGTTCAACGTACAGGGTGGAGCAGAATTATTTTAAGTTCAGCGGACCAGTTTCATTATTCGATCTCATCATTTGCAGTGCCTTTTGATAAGGGAATCTAATAATCCAAACATAAAAATGTGGAGATGTGTAGAAATGTAGTTGTTTGAAGTATAGAATTTATAAGCCTGGAGCCCAAATGCGCTCAGTTTTTATAAGATCACAGGTTGCTTTTCAACGGGGATCATCTGGATTAAAACTAAAGAACGGATTATGTTTTTTCACTTCTTTGCTTTTTCAAGATTTACTCTATTTGCCAAGTTTTTACAATAGGCTTTGAAAAACTTTTCAAGGTTGTTTTGTTACGAGAATTCATACTGAACTAACCGCATACTAAGAAATAAAAGCTGAATACACAAAATGTAGAGATTTTCCATTCTGTTTTTCATAGAACAAGAAAGAAGAAAGGGAGATGAGTAGAAAAATACAGTAGAGGAAAAAATCAAAATTTCCTTGTTTTATTCATTGTATTTAAGAGAACAAACGCATTCATTCCTCCAGAATTTGATTTTCAAATTATAACAAGACGATTAATTGTTTAAGCGATGCTATGCTCATTTCATTTTCTGCAATCGGGACGCATTGGGTGATGCCAAAGGAATCACTTAAAATATCTCCGCAAACTCAATAGAGAAGAAAAGGCATTGCATTTTAACATTCAGGTTTCGACAGGGATCGAGCCCTCTTTACGACTGCTTGGATGCCGCATTTCATCGCTCTGATTGCAGCAGATTCGTCTGTGCACGGAATGAAGGCCTTCTCGCAAACACTTTCTCTCGTTAATAAGTATGAAACAAATGTTCGGATTTCTACAGGGAGTGCGCACCGTTTAGGATAGTTGCTCATACATGACTCACGGAGTGCATCAGCTATTATAGGTTGTTATGGCAATGGATAGTATTGCATTGCGGTTTACCCTCCCCCCTTACCATGCATAAAATATCCAAAAATAATACCCTGTGGGCCGATCCACGACAAATGAACAGTGATCAAATTTAGGCGGAAAACAATCATAATACTTTTCAAGAAATTCCATTGCATAAGTTAAGGTGGTAATACATGAGGTGGGGTTATAATAAGTCTTTTTTAGGAATTGATATCCGTTGGATCGAAAAATAGATTTGTAAAGGGAAGTAGATATTATATTCACATGTTTTTTTATTCTAAAGTTGCGGCAGCGGTTTTTATTCGAAAATACTGATTCTAGACAAAACGGAACTTCGTCTCAATTATTCGTTCTTTTGAAACTTTCCCAGAGTCCCATTTTAACTGAAACAGTTTTCAAACCATATGGCCACTGCGATCGCTTTATCTTATCCTAAACAATTTTCGGCCATGAACATTTTAAGGATTCGGCGTCTAAAAATAAGGATAATATCGGACAATAATTGATACACAAACTGTTCCGAGAGTCTGACTGTTCCGAAAAATAGTTATCAAAACTGAATGAGTGGTCAAAAAAGGTGGTGATTTTACTGCGCACGTGTTTGTGGCATAGATTGCATGATATGAAGTTATATATATATTTTCCTTTATTGTTCTGAAATCAACCGGTGTAGATTCAGACTATTCTGAATTAGCATATTGCAATTTTAACAAAAATGAAATAAGGTCATGTTGATTTCCATCTTAAAAATATTTCATGATTCCTTTTGGATATTGAAGCAGGGATACCTGCTAAAGAAAAACAGGAATCAAAAATCTCATTTCATTTTTTTGGGCGGATCACTTACAGTGAGCACTCCGTCCGGGGCAGGAGAATCGTAGCTACAGCTTTCTGAATGAACTCATTTTAATTATAAAATTCCTAATAACTTTTAAAATATACGTTATTTTGCCTGCTAAATTTGATTAAATAAAAAACTGATTAAAATATCTTATAACAGTTCTTTTTGAACTTTATAATAGGTTTAAAGTATCCTTCTTTAAATTTTTCCCCCTGTTCTAAAATTTTGTTAAATATAACTTGTTAAATATATTAGTTTAGTTTAATATTTAGTTTTGTTAAATATATTAGTTTTTAATTTTTTTTTTGTTCCTAGCTGTTGTAGAATTCCCTTAAAAAGAAGATGATTTTTTTTTACATGGAAAGGTCCTCTGGTTCCAAAAATAAGAATTGGAAGATACATTTGTTTTAGCATGGACGGCCGTCAACTGATTTGACTAATTGCTTCCGATAGGGCCTCAAGTGTACAAGTAGCCCTGTGCCAGAATATTACAAAAATGTGCTTGGAGCTATTCTCAATGGAAACAGGCATCCTTTTATTTTCAGTTCACTCATTTTAGAATTTGTCGTGTTTTAGGATTTGCCTGCTGACTTACGCTCTCCATTCTTTTTTACAACCGTGGATTTTAAGAGAGCGAAGCGCAGATGAAGAGAGAGGAACGAGTAGGTCGCTTCGTCACTTCTGGGGAGGACCGGCGCAGAGGGGTGGTTTCCTTTCAGTCTTCCCTCTCATCTCACCAGTCATGCTAAATCTGAGCGGATCTTTGCGGCCTGGATTTGAGCAGAAAAGTTTGTATGTTCAGAACATGAAATTTCTTAGAATTTTGTTTGTTTTTATTCTTATGAGGAAAATGTGAGGGAAGTTCTGTCAATCTCCTGCACTAGAAATATCTTCCTCTTTTTTTCTCTCTCACATACTGTCTGTCCATAAGGAGATCTCTGACCGACAGTCGTCTATGTTTACGGCGGGCGTCATAGAAACAGGTGTCGATAGGGAGGATCTATTTCGAATGGGTGGAATCGGGCGGAAGTCTGGCGAGTTATTCTTTATCTTGGCGAAAAAATAAAGCGATAAAAAAACTATTGCTCATTCGTCTTCTCGCTTTACCGCAGTTGCTCGTATCTTTATATTCGCTTAGCTTACTTCTTTTATATTTTATTAATATTTTCTTTGGTTAATATTAACTGCATTTCATTATTTAATAATTTTAGTCTCTTGAATTTTGAGATCCTTTAAAATGCCTTTTCGATTTAAGAATGGGGAGACTTTAAAATCACAAGCACGTAAAATTGTTCATAATGTTATAGAAATTTGTTTGTAACTTGATGAAAATTCATATTGGGAAAAATATGGGATTTTAGAAGAACTAGTGGATGAACTAGTATTTCAGATTGGAAGTACTGAATCGGATTCCGATTCAGAAGAAACGGAATCTCGTGACAGTGATTTAGAATTCTTTAAATTGAAAGCATACAACTGTCACTCGATCTCTGCTAGTTTTGCACTCTTTTAATAATAATTAATGTGTTTTATAAAAAAAAGTGAATTTTAAAATTGCTTTTTTTTGTTTCATTTCAATTAGTTTAATCGTAAGTTAAAGAAGATATAGAATTTTATTTAGTTTATTTCCTGAAGCTACGAAATTTATTTGATTCCTTTTTGTTATTTTCTGTTTTTTCATTAATGTGCTCTTGTTTTCTGTTATTCAATATGTCGATAATCAAAAGTTTCAACATAACATACTTTTGATTATCCTTACTTTTTTAAGTTTCGTTAAAAAAAATCTTCGAAAATTTTATTTACCTTATAGCTTTTATTTATCTTATTTGATAAAATGTAATTGTTAATTTTGAGTTTCGAAAAATAGCATATATATGAAAAATAAATAAATATATTTATTTATTAAAAAAAAAACTTTTTGGTGAGGTTTTAAGCATATGTAACAATGGATATTTTACTTTGTAACAGAATAAAAGCAACCGTTTATAAAAATTATGAAATAATTATGGTTATTATTTTATTATTTTTAGGTTGAATTAGACAGATTACTTCCCGTTTTCTGCGGATAATTTGATCTTAAGAAGTTACATAAATTTAAAAAAAATAAAATGAAAATTAATTTTTTGTCATGCTGGATTCTACTTATTTTCTTCTTCTTCTTGTGCAGTCGTTAGACATATAAATAATTATTCAGTTTTTCTATTTGATTTACTCTGTTCTTTCTGTATTAATCAGATATGAATTTCTGTATTATTCTAACAGGAATAATATGTTTTTTCAAAATTCCAAGTACGCAAATGATTTTCAGCCCAGTGAATTATTTTTCGAATTTGCTTTCAAAAATTAAAGGCAATATAACAACACCGCCAATTAGGCGCTAAACGCGCCAACGTAAGAAACTTGAATGGATTTCTACCTCTGCGAAATGGACTCTTCCTGCAGTAACCTGTTTCTATAACGACCGCCGTCAACGTAGACGACTGTCGGCCAGAGATCTCCTTATGGACAGACAGCTATGGGGGGGGCAAACTGTCTTACGTGGTAGAAGCTTCTACTTGCAGTTGACAAGCCTACCCCCCCTCGTAGTCAGTCTTCCCCTCGTGTAATTCGATACTGCTTTTGATCTGCAACAATTGTGAAAACGGAGTTGAAAATGGACAGATCCCAACGGATTTAAGGCTGAGAGGAATGCAGTTCCATTTCAATGCAGAAAGTGATTTGAAGCCAGGAAAGAAGCCTGTCGCATTTGCATTTCTGCACTAAACCTACTTTTAAAAAGATGCATTAAATCACAATAATTATTGTCTCACTGGGTTAATTTGAACATTTTCAATCTTAGTTTGTTATTTGAAATTTTTATATGGTCTCTTGAATTTCCTGTTCATATAAAATTCACATCTTCAAGACGAATTTATTTTGTTTAATTTAAAATCAAGATAGCACATTGCACATATTTTTTTAAATTTCTGAGTAAGTTTTATTAGTTAAATGCAGCAATACTTTCTGTTCATGGGGAAAAATAGCTTTTTAATTCCCTACACAACTTGATTATCATTCAACGTATTCAATAAAAGAAATTCTTAATTTCTGATTTTTTTAAAATTTATTATAAAACTGTTAAATTTTTTACCAATGAAGTTTTTATCAATATTATTATTTCATTATAATATATTTATAAAATTACCTTATTTTTTTAACATTTCATAGATTTTTTATTAATTATGTGTTGTTTATTAAAATTGTAAAATATCGTTAATAAGTTCTAATTTTATTTTAAAAATGAACCGTTTTATTTGTTGCTGCAATTTTAGAAATTTTCTCAATTTAAATTTTTAGAGATATTTGATTTAGACTCTTTTTCATCATTCTGCACTGCTATTTTTGCAATATCTGATTACAAAAATATGCTTTTGTTTAATACTCTAAAATGCTTTTTTAAATACAAATATAAACTGCTATTGGATGCTCAGATAAAATAAATAAATAAATAAGGATGAATTTTTTTTCTTCAAATATTTAGATGAGAAATAATCATGTTTTGTTTCTGCTTGAGTACCGTAGATTTAGTGATGAAGAATGAGAACTCAGTTTAAATTGAATTTTGGAAATGATTTTTTTTAAATCAGGAAAATTATTTTATATCCTGTATAAGGATGTTGATAATTTGATTCTTTTTTTTGCAGAATCATAGTAAAAATTTTGATTTAAATGTGAAGATTATTTGTTTCTAAAAATTATGCATTTGAAACACAATAGTTGTTCTTCTTTCTAATGTGCTTCGTATAGGAATGCTCATTGGATTGAATGAACGGGATACTTTAAGTAATTATATTGTACAACTTTGCTCCTTTTTTCCCCTTTTTTTGCAATGTAGCTTTCACTCATTTTTTAACAAGGAAGAGCTCTGAAATTGTAGACGCTATTATATTCCACATATCTAAACACAATTAAATCAATTTTTTAAAGAATTTTCTTGCAAATTAATTATTATTTTATTTAATTTTAATCTCATGTGAGTAATACGCAGTGAATTTGAAGTGAAAAAAGTTATTTTGAGATCCATAATATATACAATAAAAATTAAGGCCTTAAGCTTTAAAATTAAAAAAAAATCTATCTATAGCGTAAGGGTTCGGAATCACTTTATAAAAAAGCCTTTGGTTAACGATTTTGGAAGGTTTTTTTTGATGATTATGACTCAAAGCAATGAATAACACTAATTAGAAAAAATTAATTAATCAAATTTAGGTATTTTAGTTAAAATTTGATAAAATTAAAGCAAAACGAAAATGCTCTGCACTCAATTTAAATTTTCTGGTTTAAATTATTTTTCTACACAACATACTTATTATACTTATAAAGGCAATAAACTAAAAGCTTAGAGAAAATGTAAATAAAAAGTTATGAATCTTCGAGCATTTTTATGGTAAAAATGTGGTAAAAATCATATGTAATACTGGCAATAAAGTGCTGAAAATCAAAATCTATTAACATTGGGCCTAAATCTTTAAATCGTTGCCTTTATAACAATTATGCTAATATATAAAAAAATTTCCAGAAAATATATCCATAAGTTTTTGTGAAACTACGTTTTGTGTAATAAAATTTCGACAAAAAAAACAAGCTTTAAAAAAAGTCTTTAAAGTTTTTATTAGTGTACATCTAACATAATATTTTGCTTTAAACACTTATAATTCCCTGTTTGAAGCAAAAGCCTTCCTCATTCTCTTTTTCATTATTTTTTTCTTTCGAATATTGTTTTATTTTTATGTAAAATTTTTTTAGTAAACAAAGAGTCTCTTTGTAGCAACAATTCACTCGTTATAGAACTTACTGTATTGTGTTAGCATATAACAACCTTTAATAAAATCCAAGTCATTTAAAATTTCTATTATACCAGAAAAACCATCATTGAATAACAGTACAACTATATTAGTTCCTAAACGCAAAGTTTTCAACTCAACAAACATCTTTTCGGGAATAATTGTCCTTAATGGATTGCTCAAATTTTCATTGGCATTTTGTATTTTCCAATTAAAGTAATTTTTTCAGAAGATTTTGATCACATAATTTAATATAAGTAGGCTTATATTAAATTATGTGATCATAATAATAATTATAACATAATCATATAATAATAATATTCATATAATAATAATCATATCCATATGTGATAATAATAATACTCTTAATATTTTTAGGGGAGTTCTATACTTGAGCCTTCATATTTTTTACCTTCTGAAAGTGGACGTTGGTATTTGCACTAAGAATCCTTTCCCTTTAGGCCTTGTACATGCATTTTCTTTTTATTACTGCAATAAACATGAGCAAATTCAGAAAGCGTTGCACTTTGAATCTGCAGTAAATTGGATCTTATTGCAGAGCCATAATTGTTTTGCAATTTATTTATGATATTGTCTGTAAGCTTTCCTTTACCTCCCTGGACCTTTTAATAGATTTTTTTCAAAGCTCTCAAGTGAGTACTCACTCGCTTTTGAACATGTCCTGCACATTTCGCAGCAGAACCTTTACTGAATTTTAATCAGTGAATATTAATGACAGTAAAGAGCAAAAAATTGACTTCTGTTTTTTTTCCTTGCTACTTCTAGTTTCGTTTTCGTTGCATTTAGAAACATTTAGATCTTCTATTATAATAATTGTAGAAGCAAAACGTACAGAAAAACAAATAAATGGTCTTTCAAAGGAAAAAAATCTGATTTTTTTTAAATTCAAAAACTGATTTGGCAACCCAGGCAGTTATTTATCTTAGTTTGCTAATAAACGTGCATTTAAAGAAGTAATTTTTTATTAATTTTATACTGATTGAGTTTCTATTGAAAGCTGACTTGGATCCAAGCACCATAGAAAATTGTTTCCAACAGGGTTCCATACTCCCTAAGGCGCTCTCTGACGGGTGACAAGTTCTTACTTTTCCTTGAAATGCAGAAATGATGCTGCTTTAATTTTATGGGTTTATTATCGATGAAATTTACTTGTATATCATTACTCCTCTAAGAAGTTGGGGGTGGGGATTTGTGCATTGGTCGACGATGGCTATGTTAAGCAAACACGGTATAAATATTATTATTTGTGAAGATGCAATTCACTGTATGATTAAAATAGAGCGATCATTTCATTTTGTGTCATCTGCATCTATCAAAACTCAAAATCCCTCCCCACCCTATTTAAGACAGTCTATTTTGCACAAAATTTGGGGCCAATTATACTGTCCATTAACAGTGCGATAATTTGCAACCAAAGCGTTGCATTGATTGCAGGTGCATAGAGTTAACCAATATTATCCAAGTGGATCGATGCCATTTTGAGGATCAGTCGAATAACACAGGGCATTGTATAAAAATACTTGTATGCAAAGTTCTTATTATTAAACTCAGCAGACTGACGCAGAAATTGAATACAATATTCTGATGCCCCCAAAGAAACTTCACAAACAGTTCAGAAAGGCACGTTAGACGGCTCTGTGTTAGGAAATAATGTTTCAATTCAGAAATTGATCAATGCTGAATAAAATTATTGATATCAACATTTATTTATTATCTTCAAAGCCTTTTTCAGGGAAGTAAAGAAAATAATACCAATAAGCCTGTTTTACAGTTTAAAAAAAGACAAAATAACTAGACTTGCATAAGCAATCAGATTTTCAGTAGACAATTACAGGACTTTGCACAAAAACATCTGGTGAATTTAGATATTAGTTGATTGCTTTATATGTAATTATTATATAATTAGCTTATATTGTTTATATATTTTACTGTTTATATTATTTTATATGAAATTAGGATATAATTAATGGATTGATTTATACGTCTAATATGTAATATTATTTTTAATATATTATGGCTAATTTTGGATTTTATTGCTTTGTATAAGCGATATTATTTCGTGAATATTATTTCTTGCATTTTAACGTTAGTGAGTTAGTACTTTTTTTATATGTAATTATGTATTGAAAGTAGTATCATGGCAATAATTCTGAATCTATCTAACATTATTCTCTCTTTGAAAAATATATTCGAATTTCACGTCTTCGATATCTCATACTCACAGCAGGATTGCAATATGTTGGAAACTGCGTCGCCCTGACGAGAAGTACGAGGAAATGAATGAGCTGTGCATTGGCATCGTATAGTGGAAAGTCACTCGGTTAAGAAATGTACATTTTTGTAAACAGTTTTGTTACTAGAAGTATTTAACCAAGCCTCACGGCCTATTTCGCCTCGAGATCATTTTCAAAAATTAGACAAAAATCCTTCTTAGGGTGTGCTTGAGTAAGAAGAACGACACATTGCAATAAACATTTGGAAAATTAAATTTATTAATGAACAAAATATGTACAGAAATTACTTAATGTAAAATAATGCTATTCTAACAAAAATAAAAAAATATCTACAAGATAATACTTATTTACAATCGCTACTTTCAATATAGCCACAAAGTAAGAGCTTTCACCTTCTATACACAACGCATCAGTTTCAGGAATGCATAGACACACTTTCTATATAAAATGGAGAGGTAAATCAGAGCGCTTTGAAAAGTGCATCGAACAGTAAAGCAAAATATTTCATTGCAGATTCTCTTTTGCGCGAGGAACCTAAGAACTAATGTAGTGAGCGGCACTCATTTCGGTGTCAGTAAAGCAATTTTTTCCCTCTTTTTTTAATTATTTACAGTATATTATAGCATTCCAGTTTCGCTCTTTTTTGATTTCCTAAGGAAAGAGAGTTTTTCAATAGTTTTTCAGTTTTTGAAATTATATTCATGCCCTGACTATGCAGAAAACCGTTTTTCTTCTTTTGCAAATTATTCTACGATATTGTGTATAATATAAAGTAAAATTCAGCCTATATCTGAGGAGTTTTCAATAATTATTTCTGTTAAATTGCAAGCAATTAAAAGTAGAAAATTTGTTTTTTTTAATAAACTTGATACACAATTAACTTTTCTGTAACACCTACAAACCGCCCAATTTTTAATTTATTTGGTTATTTAAACTGTTTATTCTCTCGTAACCTAAAAATGTAAAGAGAAGTGCACCTAATATGAAGTTTAAGAGATATTTGCTTCGCTAATATAATTTGAAGAAGGATTCCATTTACGCGATTTTTTTGTTCTATAAAATATAGAGGTACTTATTAACAGTGATTTCGATGTGGATGTTTATTAAGTTAAAAAATTTCCAAGTCCAGTTTCTTATTTTATTGTTTATATAAAAGGACGCCGAACGAACTAAATTTTGTTATTTCGAAAGCTTTAGTGAAAGACAAAATGGGCTTTATTTTAGTTACCACACATTAAAAAAATTATTGCAAATATTTTAATAATGATTATGCACATTTTTTTATATATTTTATTCTTTAAACAGAAATTATTCCTCTTTCAGGATTTATTATTATTCATTATTTTAAATAATTCAAACTGAATGTGTTGAATTCTATAATTAATAATTAAAGAATACTGGAATTTATTTTGCTTTACGAATTAAAGAAATGTCAAAAGAAAGTTACAATTCTTATTTAGATTTATTTCAGTTGAATAAGAATAATTTGTTCTTAATGTTCAATTTATTTCTCATATAAATTCAGTGAGCTCCAGATCAAGAATCTCTTTTTAAACCTATTTTTTACTCAATATTCTTAACACTAACAATTTCGAAATAAACTTGTGCTGTTAATTATATAAAATATTATTATTATTATTATTATTATTAATGATCCATTAACGCGCATTTAAAAGATAAATTAATCAAAAAACAATTCATAATTAATATTTCATGCAACTTTAATGATTTATTTTTAAAAATGAAGTCATTTTTAAATAGAGAAATTTTCATGTAAAAAGTAATCTGAAATGTGATTAACTGCTAAGTATGTAGGAAGAAAACCAGGAAACTATTCACACTTTTCATTCAACACGAGCTTCTCAAAAACCTTCAAGAAACAACACAGATTTATTGAGTTATTGAATAAAAAAATACAATATGCTAAAAGTGTCATATGTAGCGAGATACTGACTGTTTTAAAAGAAGACCTAAGTAGTTTTCTAAATCAAAAAGGGGGTATTGTTAGTTTCAAAAACGAATGGTTCTATTTGAATAAGCTGATATCAAGATGCAAACTGCACGGAAGTTTAAGATATCAGAATTTCTATACATGTCATAACTACTACCCGTAGCTTAACAAAATATCTATTATTTAACAATGAATCATGGCTATATGATTTCTTTGAAAAACAAATTATAACATTAGACTTTAACTTCAAAAATATCTTCTCGAGCATTTTCCTTGTCCACACTGTACGCTTACATATTTGACTGATTTGATGGTAAGTAATTCTAAATGAGTCTTTTATACTATCATAAAATATGTACAGATTTCGAGGCCTTTCCTCCGAGCCACTCTCATTCTTATGCTGTATATTCAAGAATAAAGTGTTTCAGGAAGACAAAAACTCCTTCCCTAATTGAGGGGGAAAAACCGAATAAAAAATTTGAAATTTCAAATGATTAAAAGAAAGAAACTTCCAAATTTTATCCCTGTTTCTTTTATTATTCTTTTTAAAAAATATGACATGCTTGTGCTAGGTTTAAAATGTTTCAGATATTTCCTAATATAGGGTTAAAAAAATCCAAAGTTCTTATTTAACTCAGTATTACAAGTTTATTAAAATCATTACCTTTAAAATCAATAAATTCGTTGTTTCTGGTGCTGTAAAAAACTCTTTCAACATGACATTTTAAAATTATGGAAGAGTCGCATTAAAATTTACAGCTCGAAAAAACGAGAAGTTTATTTCAAAAGTTTTTCTTTTTTTACCAAAAAGATGTCATTTAATTTTTTTTTTAAACAATTTTTTGTCAAATAGTCATTTTTCCCCAATTTTGCATTAATTTAATATACAAAATAAACTTCCAATCTAACAAAAAGTTATTAATGTGAAAATGTAAGACATTTTAGTGATTCATAAACTTTGAAACTGTTCAAGAACGTTTTCTTCATTTCCTTTTCTAAATGCATCAACAAAATTCTTCCTATTCTTAGTCTAATTACAGTATTCACATCACTATCAGAGTTTTCTTTTATCACATTAGAAGGTAACTAAAGCTTGTAAGGGAGATCTCATCGTTAATTTGTCAGGTATTTCGTCAAACTATCACAGAAATGTTTTTAACAAGTAAATATCCCTTCCAAACAATATTCGAAACTAACTTTAAAGGAACGATTAAATACCGCTGTTCTTTGTAACAAATTTCTGAGACTTTTTAAATCACTAATTCTTCCACGAACGAACAGCTTCGTAAGCTCTTACCGAAAAGATATGCTAACAAGTTCGTCATAGTTTGAAGTTATTAGACACTTCAGACATAAACTTAGCAAGACAAACAATGGAGGACATCAATTTATGCAAAATTCCATTAATTTTTTTACATTTCACAATGATGAGTTAGAATTCAAAATTTCCAAGAAGAACTTCAAACAAACTGCAATTGAAAAATTAAGATTCAAGAATAAATAACAAAATATAAGAAGAATTAATAGTTGTAAAAAGAAATAATAATTGTTATTTCTTGTGATAATTTTATACACTTAGATGCACAAATATTTGGATGATTAATTCGTAAAAATTAGAACATACAGATTATTAATATAATTAGGCTTAGTTTTATGTATAGTTTGAAGCTGTTGTTACACAAGTTGCATAATATACTACGTCATATGAGCAACTGTTATGCAGTCTAAGAAAGTGACACAGCGTATCGACTACACAGTGAGAAATTACTTTTTACTTTGGTAGTTTTTTTTTACAAATATAATAGATAAAAGTTTCAACACAACACACAGAGAGGAAAAGTTATACACCATACTTTTTATAAGACTTTTTTTATATAATCTATGTACATCATATGACACTTGTGAGATCACGGTTTTTTGGGGGGCAGCGACACACCGGATTCAGTAATCAGCAATTGCATCCAGTGAAAGAGAGAGATAAATCTCTTTCAAAATCATCTCGTAACACGTGCTGAAGGTTTTGTTTAGAAAAGAAGCCGTTTAAGAAACAAAGTGATTATTGGATGTTAGTAAAATTAAGTGGAAGGATTCGATTTCGATTTTTCGAATTCCGATTATTCGATTTCGATTATAATAATAATAAAAAAATATTCTACTTTTAATTTACTATGAAATCAAGCAAATGAGTCTTTTAATACAGAAAATAAAAAAAAATGAATTATAAAATGTGTCATAATCGACAATGAGAACTGAAAAAAGTAGCTTTGAAAAGGATTTCTGCAGTCGTTGATTTCTGTCAGCGTGTCGCTACGCGCAACAATTTTAATATCACTTTGCTTTCTGAGCAAAGACATCATAAAGTGACGTTATAAATGGATTTGCAAACACTATACAAGGTGCACTCTCTGGTTGAGACACTACAAATCCTAAAACAAGTGTGACTTCGAAGACGAGTTTGTGCACAAAATATACTCGGCAAGCTTAAGTACAATGATTCTAAACTTTATTAATTGAAAATTGCACACCACTTTTATTGTTATTAACTCGCTAGAGTAAAAAAAGGCATTCATTTGAATATTTATTCAAAATGAAGCTATCTTTGTACAATTTCTTTTTTTATCTTTAAATTATTTTTTTCATATTATTGCCTAGCTGCTTCAAATAAAAACAAAATACACTGAGTATTTGGTTAAAAACAAGAAAATTAACTTAAAATAAAATTGAAATACAATATATAGTAAAATTAGAGCAAATATTAACTTAAAAAAAGAATTCCGCTGAAAGTATGCACCTTGTATATTTGGTCCAGGCGTCGAAAAACAACAATAACAATAAAACATGTAATAATAACACATTTCTAAAAATTAATACATTTTGCTTATTTTTCAGTTAACAAAATCATTGAAACTATACCCTTTAACTTCATTAATCTCTTATGTATCATCAATTTTATGTAGTTCTGAAAGTTTAAATAGTAAGTGTCTTCTTTCTAACCATCTATCTAATAGTTGTGCTTCGTTAATTTTCTCACACTCGGTTAGAAGCATTCGTTTTAGAATTAACTATAAAGTAAAAACATATCTATAATTGTAAATAACCATCATAGAATATCGTTACTCATGAAGTTATGAGAAAAAAATGCGAGTGATTCAGAATTCCTAGAATCAAAAATTTTGAAGCTTTGAATTCATTTGATAAAAATAATTCCGAAGTTAAATTTTGAAATAAATTACAATTTACAGAGAAAAAAATTATCATAAGCTTATCATTCTCCTTTTCTACAGTCGTTATTTGAAAAGGAAAGAACCATCGCAACACTTTACAATAAAAAAAAATGAAAGCAATACTATGATTAAAATATTTATTTTTTGAGAACATATTTACCAGCAGAAAACTTACTACTACTGGAATTTATATCCATGTCGAAAAGAGGCAATCCAGGTTTAATTAAGAAAAAGCAATTCCGAAAAGATGACCCGAGTGTGAGAAACGGTCTTAGGGATGTAAAGGAGTAAGTTCAATGATACTGAATGTATACTTTTGTCTATCATGCGTATGTACAACAAATGCAGTCTACCAGTATTAACACCAAAAGCACCTTCAATACGGGTGCCATGAAGTACTTTAGTAAGTATATTTCGACACATTTAAAATCACTAACACAGATGCTTAGATAAAGAGTAACAGTTTGAAAGCTTTCGTTAAATGTTTTTATACATTAAGTATACAGGAAAAGAACAATAAAGAAATGAAGAACGAAAGTTTCGTCTAGGCACATTCTGTCTTCACAACATGGTCGCGTAACATATTTTATATAAAAAAAGAATTAAAATGACCCTACCTAAAGAATAAAAAAAAAAAAAAAAGATACCACTGGGCAACTTTCAAACGATCATTCCCATACAAATAACTAAACAAATTCATTCATATTTTAGAATTTAGAATTTTCAGGATAGTGAGGCAAATAATTATTTACAGGAGGGAGAAGACATTTAATAAATATAACGGCAATTGTTTAATTAATTAAATATTCTTTGAAATTATTTAATCTTTAGTAAATTTATCACCTGCATATCAAGATTGAGGCCTATTTATTTCTATTCAGGCTAATTATAGTTTTTCACTCTAGCACTTGTGAAGATTTTTTTTATACCCAGTAAAGAAGAAATTATTTTTGTTGAAAAATGCATTGTAATAAATAAAATGAAAATATCTGAACTGTAAAGGAAGCAAAGGCGTGCTTTGCCTCCACGCACTCAGTATGAAATCTTAATGAAAATGAATAACGTTTGGTATACATCTAAAAATAATGATTTATAAAAATTTACAAAATAATGAAAGTACTATCTTATCAAAGTAGCATAATAGGAACTATAAGATACTATTTTTATATAAAAGTTATTACGTTTTCATTAGAAACAAATGAGCATTATTTGTCATAAGGGTTTATATATATTGTCAGTACAGAAAACAACAAGATATATTTTTGAAATTTTATTTCTTTATATTTTTTTGTTCAAAGCACGGTAAAAAATTAAATATTTTATTTCCTTTATCCATCAAAAGTTTTGCCCAGTGTTATCAAATAACATAAAAGACTTTATCCAAACTATCAGTGCCTTGTGTTTAACAGTGAACATTCCAAAAGGGCTCCATTTTAAAAGACATTAAAAATAATCAACAATGTACAAATAGTATAATATATGAGTACATATCACAATGATTCTTTCATAAAGTATTTTTTTGAAAAAATAAATGAGATATTCTTGCAAGAAATTTTCACATTTCAATAGGCACTATCACGGAGACAAATAAAAATTTGCTTTCCAATTTGGTATCGACATATAACTATCAATTTGCTCTAAGAACTACTTTTTGTATTCCGTTAAGAACAAATTAAAAGTGAAAACGGAATAAATAGGTACAAATTACAAGTCAGAAGAATTTCGAAAGAAACGAATATGAACCAATTCTTCAAAATGAGCAGTTCCAAAAGAACTGACCTTCATGTAACTATGAAGCATTCATAAGCATTCATTCACAGTTAAAAATAAAAGAGACTCCTTTTACAACCTAGAAAAGAATCCGTTATCCGTTTACAATCTAGAATCCGTTAAAGTTTAAATCAAAATTTTGCATAATTTAGTTAATCAAGTTTGCATAATTTATTTGCAAAAGTTAAATCAAGCATAATTTTGAATTAATAGATGTAAAACAGAGCATAAATTTCCAGTTAGAATGTGGTATTGAAAAGACCTTGGTTTGGAGGAGCCCTTTATTATCAGAAGAATCCATGGTGGAAATTGATAAACATATCAATTTCAAAACATATCAACATATCAAAACTAACGCGAGCGTTCGTTCAAAGTCTTTGAAAACCAAAAGGATACGAAGAGAGAGTGGAGACATAAGTTCTTATACGAAAAATTGAGAAAATGTGCGACCGCGTTTCGAATGACTTAATCCTTCAGGAGTTTCGATGCTCGCTGGTTGGCCGAAGTGATTCGCGTCTTGTTGGATTCGGCCTGCAAAAAAGAATTCATCCATTATAAGTCATTTAGCTGAAATAACACAAATTACGTTCGAAAAAGTCAGCTTAATAGCAAATATCAGCGAACATAAATGCTGAAATCCTTTTCAATAAACATTATGGTAAATTTTTTTGTTTATTATCATTCAGTTTTTTTTTAAATTTTTATGTTATAAATATTCAATACTTTTCAGATTATTTTTTTTTTCTGTTCCCACATTTCTTGCTAAGTTACAATCGGTACAACAAGAAATTTTGAATTTTTCTTTAAAATTAATATGAAGTGAAAACGATATTTTACCTCAAAAAATAAGTACGCCTACAAATTAGGCTGATTTGTGTGTCTATGTGTGTCTACAACATTCATTCCCCCCCCCCCCCCGCAAAATCGAAAAGTAAGATGTTCGCTATATTCTTGATTATTAAATACAATTGAAATCAGTAAAACCGTAATGTATTGTAATGTTACAAAATTTCTCTTACCTTGAGTATGTTTTTCATTTAATTACATTCCCGCCAGCAAGCAATACAAAATGCTGTCAAATAAATTCTTTAGCTCACAAATCCATTGAATTAACTAATGACCCCAGTGGCCACTAGATGGCACTACTAATGCAGACATGCAAATTTATACTGATGCTACGATAATGCTTGTTCGCTTTCAGATTTGCTAAAATTTGGTATGGTACATCACTTTTTTTTTTCTCCTTCTCGT